>NTPY01000913.1:466190-515609 GCA_002922825.1 Brachionus calyciflorus
ATTTTTGTCAAATAATGACAATTTAAAAAAAAATTATTACTCGAGGAAAATAAAACAGAAAAAAAAACAATGTTAAAACACCGTTTAAACGCTGTTTTTTTTAAATGTTTCTTTGTTTTTTTGTACTGTTTTAAAAAAATTTCGATATAGCATTTTATCTGAAAATATTCCTCAAAAAAAAAATTTTTTTTTTCGCAGAACTTTTTTACAGAAATATTTTTCTCTAAAACGATAGATTTCCTTTTACACATCTACGGTCAAATATATATCTTATCCGACTTGCATGTCGTAAACGAAAAAACTGATAGAATAACAAATTTAGCTTGGTCATCATGTTAGCCCATTTTACAATACTAAAAACGGCAAAATTGCTATCCAAAATGGGTTAGATGAAGCTGAATCTCAAATAATTATCAAATTATTATTTTTTAAAAAGTTACAGAAATATTTCAAAAATGATTAAATATCTTGAATGTTAAATTTCACTTTTTCAACGACTCTGCGAAAATTATAACAATTTTAAAAGGTCTTTCTAAAAATAATTGAGACTAAAAAAGATTTACCCTATATGCTATTTATGAAACGCTTTCTAACTAAATATGAAAAATTCATACGCCCAATTATAAACATCTTGTTAAAGCAAATGTCTCTGAGCAACTGTGTCTGAGATGTTTAAGGCAATTTTCAAATAAATTTCTCACTATATTTACAGCGGTTCTTATGAAAATGTAACGTCAACCTTCAACCGTAACTTTTGAGCGTAACCCATGTTAATTCGCCTTATTTTTCAATTTTAAAATGTTTGAGCTATGGGTACGGTTGTCAGTACATTTTTTATAAGAATCACTGTAGAACTAAAAATCGCTAATTTTAAATATTAATTATTTAAATCAACAAAGGACTCTTGATTAAAAATTATGCAAAATAAAAAATTTTTGGAATAGAAAAAATTCTTAATCATATGCATTAATCTAAGCAGGAATTGAAATTCTTTTTCAATTTGTATTTCAGCAGTCTAAATTTTTGTTTACTTTAAATTTTATTTACGATTTAGATAATCTTATCAATCTAACCTAATAATGGCTTTCTAATTCAATAAATTTTTTTTTTCTATTTAGCTCAAAAGCCCATTAATAAAAAAATGAAGCGAATAAATTAGGATTTAATTTAAAAAGCCAGTGGAAAATAGAAATAAATTCAAACTTTTCAAAATAAAAAACAAATAAAATTATAAAGTGGAAAGCTAGGTCCACTAGGATTTGATTCAAACCAATCAAAAATTTAAAAATATAAAAAATAAATCGTGCTTACATTTGAGGTATAGGTAAGGACGGGACGATAAAAAATAATCTTGAAAAAAATTTTTGGTAAATATTTATTTATAATAATAAAAAAAGAGAGTAAAAAAAACATTCAAAATTTAAGGTTGTATAAGCGTATAAAAAGGTAAAAAATAAAATTTATATTGCGGTTGAACCGGATGCTGGATAGACATTTTTCACAAAAAGGATTTATTTTTTTTATTAAAAGAATTCTCTCTCTCTTTTTCTTTCTAATTTTTTTTTATGTGTTTGGGTTGTTTTTTTTAATTTAATTTAAGATAAGAAATTATTTCCAAATACTTGAAGAAGCTGCCGAATCGGTTGTAAAGCCCGAATTGGCTGTGAAATATTCACTTCCAGTTAACGATTGGGATAATTGTTTGAACTCTTTTGGTTCGATTGGATTCGAGTCTGATTCATATTCGGAATAAGCCTCGAATTTTCTGCTTGTTGGCGTTATTGTTCCATCTGATTCAGTCAAGTCGACATTAAACGACGCCTCTTCTGAATCTGGCTCATATGCATAAACTATAAAAAGAAAAAAAAATTATTTTGTTTTCAAAAAACTTAAAAAGTCGATTGAACTCATCAGTCTTTAACTACTTTTATCTCATAAAATCAATCAACGCTCAAAAAAAATTATCTTTTGAAAAAAATTAAAAATTTTATCTTAACCGTTTTTTAATTTTTCTCTGTTCCTTCATAAGCCTTTTTAAAAAAAAATTACCTTCGACAATTAATTTTGTGATTGTTTCAGCTTGACCATGTAAATTAGATGCAACACATTTATAAACACCAGCATCTTGAGGATAAGTATCACTAATTCTAAGTGTGCATTTACCAGTAGTTGAATCGAAACCAGACTTAATATCACTAGTGTATTTAACTGGTTCGAATTGATCATCAGTGTGCATAATTTTTTTAAACCATTCAATTTTTGGTTCAGGCTTGGCACTAACGACACATGTCAAACAAATTTCTTGTCCATCCATAACTTGAATTTCGTCCATTAAATCAATTATAAACTTAGGTTCGGATTCATGAACCAAATTTAAAATTGGAAAAGACTTGAGTTTAATTTTGACTTGACAAGCTGTCGTTAATGAACCAGCTTCATTAAATGCTTTAATAACATAAAAACCATCATTCGAATAATAACTAACATTTTTCAAAACAACTTTACAAATACCAGTTTCGTTATTATAAGTAACAAAGTCTTGTTTTACTTTTCTCATTGAAGATTTCTCTGTAATATCTTTGGTAAAATAGCATAACACATCAGGTAATGGAGCTCCCATTATTTGACATCTTAATTCCAAATCATCACCCTCTTCACAAACTGTATCTTTTAGACCTTGTAAAAACATCGGTGCTATACCTCTTGATTTCGATATTAATTTACTTTCATCAAGTCTACTCTCAAGTTCTAAAATTTCCTCATGAGATTTAATTTTAACCAAACATGATGTCTTAGCTATTAAATCTTTATTACTATCAGTTAAAACACAAGTATATAAACCCTCATATTTTAATTTATCACAATTTTCAGCCATTAATCTTATTTCACCAGTCTTATCATTGTAAATTAATTCAAAATTTAAACTATTCTCAATTAAAATACCATCTTTGAACCATAGAATAACAGGCTTGGGCTCACAATCTTGATTCATGCGACAATAAAGACATAAATTATCATTTTGTTGAATTGTCATTGATGTATTTAATTCATCAATAAAAAAAGGTATGATCTTGTCCAATTTAATAAAACAACCAGTTTCTATTAAAGTGTTGTTTAAAGAGTCTTTGACTCGACAAGTGTAATATCCTTGTAAGTCTAGAGTCATTTTACGAATTTGTAACGAGCATATACCAAGCTCGTTGAAAATTTCTAAATTTTCATTAGCATGTATTTTTGTTTTATTTAAAAGCCATTCAATATGGTGATCAGATTTTTTGTTTTTAATTGTACAATCAAGAAAAACCTCACCACCAATCTCAACTCGTTGATCTTTTAATACTTCTATAAATTCTAATTTATCCTCATCAATTAGAGTTAAATTACACTTGGTTATATCGTGACCATGTTTATTACTAGCTTGACATTTAAATTCGCCTTGAGAATTTGAATTAGCTTTTAATATCTCGAGTGAACAAACACCGAGTTCACGATAGATTTCGACATTTTTAGAAGGCTTAATTATATCTTCATCTTTGAACCATTCAACACGAATCGGTTGTTCGCCTTCGACAAAACAATCCAAATGTAAGTTTTCATTAGGCTTGAAATATTGATCAGTTAATTTTTGTGTGAATTTAGGAGCGAGTTTTGGATCGCGTTTTTTAAGACTAGGTCTCTTTGAAGTATTAACTTTAAAATTAAAATTTCCGAATTCGTCGATTAAATCATCGACTGTTTGTTCTAAAGTTATTTTCTCAGTAACTGTGGCTATTTTAGTGACCAAGTCAGTTTGAGATTTGAATTCGGATATTTTAGATTGGATAGACTCGTTTAATTCGGAGATTAAATGTGATAGTGATTCAGTGGAACCTATTTTGGTATGTTTATCTTCATCTGAGGATGAAGAATCATTTGTATCATGAATTTTTGTTTTTTTATTTAAATTAGAATCATGAGAAATTGTGATTGATAAATCGTCTTCGGTACGGTCATCGAAATTATTTTCTAATTTGGTTATTAATTCTTTTTCTGTTTCATAATCAGTATAGGTAAAATCAGCAACAAGTTCACTGAGAGATTCTTGTTCGCATTTTTCGTCTACTTCAGGAAATTTAGGCTTTAAATCAGTTAATTCAGGAGTATTTAAAGGAGTAAATGTAATCTCAGAGTGTTTTGGTAATACTAATTCTTCAAGTTTAATTTCGGGTTGAAAAAATTCTGTTTGTTCAAATTTAGGCGATAAAATCTCAGTAATAAAATCTTCTGTAAATTGATATTCAACGTTAGGAGTTAAGTCTATTTCAGCTTGTTCAAAAATTGGTATAGGATATTCAGATTTTGGCGATAAAATTTCAGTTATAAAATCGTCTGTAATTACAATATCTTGTCTAATAACCTTTGGCTTAATTTCAGTCTTTTGTTTTTCAGCAGTTTGTGGTTTTTCTTCGACTATTGGTTTCTCTTCTGGTTTTGGAGCTTCCTCAACCTTAGTGACAATTTCAGCTTTTGGTTCTTCAACCTTTGGCTTAATTTCAGTCTTTTGTTTTTCAGCAGTTTGTGGTTTTTCTTCGACTATTGGTTTCTCTTCTGGTTTTGGAGCTTCCTCAACCTTAGTGACAATTTCAGCTTTTGGTTCTTCAACCTTGGTGATAATTTCGGATTTCTTTATTTCATCTTCGATTTCTGAAACACTTTGTCTTTCTTGCGCTAGGATTACGGTCTCTGCTTCAGAAGAATCTTCTGACTCCTCTCTTTTTTCAATTCGTACAGCTTCTTCATTTCTTTTAGAAGAATTTTCTTCTATATGTTCTTTTTTAAATAAAGAACTTTTATCTTCTTCTAATTTACTTTCTATTATTAAATTCTCAACTTCAGATTTTTCTTTTGTGAATGGTTTTGTTACTCTTTTTTGGGATGTATTTAATTCAGATACATCTAAATGACATGTTGTTTTAACAGTTCCTTTTGAATTACGAACATAGAGTGAGTAATCACCCATATCTCTCATATTCACATCTTTTATTATTAAAGTCGATACATTCGAGCTATTTACTACCTCGTATTTTTCCTTTTGTTTGTTTATTTTCTCATTTATATTTATTTGATTAAAATACCACTCTAACTTTTCTATTTTTGTTGCTTCAAAATTGCATGTTAATTTTGCTTCATTTCCAGTCGTAGCCTGAATTAACGGCTCCAAATTTTTAGTTATTATTGGTTTAATCACTATTTCATTAATTTTTTTATCAACTGGTTTTAACTCGCTCATCAGTTTAGCTCCTTCTTGAACATTTAAAAAAGTCTTGTAGAAAACGGAGTCTTTTTCATTTGAAATTTCTACTTTATAATCTTTTTGGTCATTTAAATCAACCGTTTTAACAATCAAACTTGTCGAATGTTCATCTTTTATAATTTCATATTTTGAACTGGTTTGTATTAATTGGTTATTGGAAAACCATTTTACATCATGTTTTAGCTCTGATCTATAATTTACTTGGAATTTAAAATCCTTTCCAGATGTGGCTGTATATTTTTCCATTAAAGGACTTGCTACGTGAATTGTATTTGTTTCTTTTTCAACTTTTTTTACAGCTCTGTCTTTTAATATCCATTTTGTATCGGATTTTGTAAAGTCATATGCACGTGTTGATGATTCCATTTTGTCATCAGTCACTAAAATAAAAAATTAGAATATTTTTAAAATTTTAATTTACTTAGATTAATTCTTTACGTTCTATAATTAATGAAGTAATAAATCGGGTATTTTTACCCATTACTTCTATTGAATATAATCCACATTCAGTAATGTCTAAACGATTGATAGTAAGAACTACCAATTCTCTGTGTCTTGATATGTTGTATTTGTGTGATTGTGTTATTTTTGTACTATTAAAGTACAAATTTATTTCGGTAAAATCAAATTGTTGGATATGTTTTCTACATTGAGCATTATTGAAATATATTTCGATTCTTAAAATAAGCAAATTTTAAAAATTAAGCCTTTCTTTATTTCATTTTATTTTAAATTCAAAGATTCTTGGATTTATTTTAATAAGTGACCAGGAATGGTCATGGATCTCTTTAAGAATCATATCATTTTGATATTAAAAAGACTCAAATTAGCCGCTTTTAATTTTATATATTTTTTTAAAAGATATTGAAAACCTTTTATGTATTTGTCTCTTAAAATAAAATATTCAATACCAAATGTTCGTCCGACTTTTAAGAATCCTAAATAAACTACTGACAACATTTAGAAAAAAAATATCACATTTTTTAAATTATTATAAAAAATATTTTTTTTTGTGTCGGGCGCTTATTTTAGATATTTGACTTGGACAATTTTTTTTCAAAAGATTGAGAACTAGTTCAACAAGTTAATTAATGAAAATAGCTGTAATAAAAAAGATTTAGCTGTAAATTTTATCTAGACCTCGAATTTGTTAATGGTTTTAAAAAGGACACTCGTCAACATAATCCTGCAATTTCTTACTTACTTAATTTTTTTAACATGTCAAGGCTTTTATAAAATTTTTAACGTTACCGAATCAGTTAATAAAACCGATGTCTAGCTATATTTTGAATGTAATTTTTTGCTACACTGTAAATTTTTAGTGGGTAATAAATTACGCATAAATGAACAGTGAAAATGAGATAAAATGAGTATTTTCAGATTTCCTCCATATATGCGTAACATTCTCAATATTTCTATTGGTCAATTTTAGATTTTTACACATATATGGAGAAATTATATATATATTTTCGAAGTTATGAAGAAGATAAATTCAAAAATTTTTCTCTTATACCTATGTTAACGTATATAATTTAATATCCGATTTTATGAATTCTCAATTTTATGAGCCAAATTATGTGTTCGAATCGAATTCATACAATAGACTTAAGCCGAAAAGAATCTCGAGTCAAGTGATTGAGTTTGAAAATTCTGAAGCAAAAGTCAAGTTACAAACTTATAAGTCTGTTTTTGCTGATTAAAGGCTTTTGTTTTTTTTCTATATTTCAATCAACTAAAAGTTTCGATTTTTTTGTAAAAGCATTTCTCAATGAAGAATAAAATAGTCGAGCGAATTATCAGAGAGAGTTTTTAATTATTTCAAAATTTGGGTTCAAATAAATAATTTTGAAAATTTCAAAATTAAATATTTCATAATTTCAGATATACCATCAGATAGTAGATAATTCTGATAGTTTCAGGTCGAGTACATGGACTTTAGAAGGGGAATTTTTCTCAAACCAAAAAAAAATTAATACCTTGGAGTTGAGCCTTTGTTAAATTTAGCAATATCAGATGCTTCTGCATTACTAGCAATTAAATCTACAAAAAAAAGGCATACATTAGTATTTAAAAAAAATTGTTAAATAAACCGAATTCATCCATCTAAAAAACCAAATTAAAAAAAAAAAATTAAAAAAAATGGTTGTTGAAATTAGTACTTCTAAATCTATGTGAGATAATAAGAACAAGCATTTAAAAAAAATATTTCAAAAAAAAAAAAATTTAGTCTAAAAACTAAGCGGATGTTAGTCTAATTTAAAAAAAAAATAGATAAGCTAAAAAATTAAAATTAAAAAAAAAGTCCCCTAAGGTCCCCTTAAGTCCAGTATTATTCACTTTTTTTAAAAAGATTAAAAGAAATGGAGTTTTTAATTTAATTTTTTTTAAATATTTTATTTTTTTTATACAACATTTAAAAAAAAATTTTTAAATAAATAATTATTATTTTTTGTGTGTGTATTTTTTTTTAAAATAAGTTCCTCTACTATCTAAATTCAACAACCATTTCTAATAATATATTTTTTTTTATAACTATTGGGTTTTATCCAAAAAAAATTAAAAATTTAAAAATTTTTTATTTTTGTTCAAATTTATTTTTGAACGAAAGAACAGATGAAATCGGCTTCGATTCAGATGAACCCTTTAACATACTTTTAATTGTCAATTGAGCCGAGCATTTAATTTGTCCAGCTGAATTAAAAGCTCGACATGTATAAGTACCAGCGTCTTTTGGCCTAGCTTGTTTAAGTCTAAGAACATGGACGCCTGGCGATGGATTATCAATTTGAAAATTAACGCCCTCTTTGACTAAAACACCATTGTGAGACCATTCCACGTGAGCTTGATGATTTTCTTTTAATTGAACACCAAGCTCAACTGGTTTGTTCTCATCTACTTCTGTGTTATCTATTGATTTCACAAAAACTGGCGCCTCAGTCAAATCTATAAAAAATTAATTTTGAAAATTTTTTTTTTTGCTTCGATTTTTAATTAGTTCACTTACGAATAATTTTAAGATGGGCAGAACTGCTTGTTTTACCAGCAGGATTAGATACGACACATTTATAAAGACCTTCGTCCTCAGCGAATGCTTCCAATATATTAAGCTCATGTTTATTTTCGTTTATTGACATGTTAAAATATTTGCTTTGTTTTATCAGTTTATCTTCTTTAAACCATTCTACTGTGGCTTCTATTTAAACATAAATAAAATTTTAGAAATGTGTCATTTTTGACACATTTTAATGTGTATATAATAACACATTAAATGTGTCAAATAATGTGTCAAAAAACTTACGTTCTGAATTAGAAATGACACATTCGAATTTGACAGATTGTCCCTCTGTAGCAGTTTGGTCCTTAAGTGGTTGTTCAATTACGGGTTGAGAGAATTTTGAACTTAACGGTACTGAACGTACATTATTCTCATTAATAATAACCTCGACTGGTTCGGGTTCTTTGATTTCCTTATCACCTAAAACAGTCAAATAAGCACGAGTATAAACTTTGCCATATGAATTCTCAGCAACCATTTCATAACAACCACTATCGGCTGCAATTGATTCCATAATTAATAATGTAAAGGCATCATTTTCAACGAATTCTTTAACTCTTTGATCCATTTCTAATTTCTCATCATCTTTATACCATGTGATTATTGGAGCTGGATTACCAATAGCTTGTGATTGAAATTTGACTGGATCACCGCTATTACAAGTGACACTTTTTAAGTCAAGTAGGATTTTAGGCGTCAAATCGGCAAGATCAGCCGGTATGACAGCCAAATAAGCTTTTGTTTGAGCTATTGCAACCTCATTGAAAATTTTAACCTGGTACATACCAGAGTCACTTTTGAATGCTTCACGAATTCTAAGAGTCGATTTAGTGGCTGTTGTTTCAATATAAAAATCCTCGGACGATTGCATTTGGAAACCGTCTTTATACCAAATAGCCTCTGGATTTGGATTAGCTGAAAATTCAACACATAAAGTAACAACAACACCCTCAGTTACTTTAGCTGGTTCTAAAGTCTTTGTGAATTTAGGACCAAATCTAGTATCAGCTGGTTTGGATTGTTTCTGTAATGGTTTCAATAAAGGCAAACGATCCAAGACTTTTCTCTCCTCTTCACTAATCTCACTACTCGTGATCTTAACTTCCTCTTCTTTATAACTTTGTTCACCAGTCTTGGCATTTCTCAACACAGATCTATAATCTTGTTTAGGATTGACTTTCAATTGAGCCGATGACTCAACTTCACCATTTATATTCTTAGCAAAAACGCGAACAATTCCCTCGTCGGTCTTGGCCACTTTTGGTATGTCTAAATAATGAATCATACCATCAAAATATAATTTAAAACGAGAGCCAGTAACACAATGGGTTTTATTTACGAACCAACTGACTCTAGGTTTCGGATAACCAGTAACTTTAACCATGAATTTAGCAAGTGTACCTTCGTCGACTTTAGTATCCTCCAAATGCATTATGATCTCAGGTGGACTTGGCTCAGGTGCTTCCTCATCGGGTTGTTCTTCTTTAATTATACTCGCCATTTTAATTCTTTCTTCCATTTCTTGTATTTTCAAATAGCCTTCCATGCCATCAGGTAATTGAGAATCATAAATAATAGATCTATTACCTTTACATTTTAATTCAGCACGAGTCTTATCTTGACCACATGAATTCGTAGCTACACATTCATAGACACCATCGTCCTCTGGATATGTCCATAATAGATCTAAACTAACTAGACCAAAATCGTATTTAATAACATATCTAGACGCAGATCTCAATGGTTCACCATTTCTTAACCATTGTAATTGCATAGTAGGATCACCAATTGGAATTAATTTAGCCTCGAAACGAGTTGCATCACGTTCTCTCAAATTCAAACTAGCCTTAAAATGAGTCTTAAATTTAGGCGGTATTGGTCTGTCTTTATTATAAACTGTTTCTTCGTCTTCTAATTCATCTTTGGACCAAATCGAACCAAAGTTATGACCAATTAACGGTTCAGTCGGTGATTTAGGTCGTTCATCTGGAGTTTTATTGCTTGGTACATGTTTTAATTTATGCAAAGCGGCAACGAAACCAGGTACTTCTGGCTCAGGTGCTTGCTTAATTAATTTACTTAGGTCTGGTGTTATTGTTTGTATGGCTCCAGGTGGTAAAACAGTTACTTTAGTTCTAGTAATAGTCGAACCAGCTGGACTAATAGCCGTACATTGATACCAACCTTCATCGCTCTTTTGAGCATTTTGTATGTATAATTTCGAATGACCACCATTTATGTCAATACGATATTCTTTATCTGGTGTTAATTTTTTACCATCTTTTTCCCATGTTAATGTTGGCACAGGTGTACCTGAACATGTACATGATAAACTAGTGTCTTTACCTTCCGGTATAACAATGTTATTTAAGTGTTCAATGAAATAGGGTGCTATTAAAGCGTCTTTATCGACCACTTTTAAATCGACTGTAAATGAAGCCTCGCCAACTTTGTTTCTAGCGACACATTTATAAGTGCCCGTATCGGGAAACGTAGCTGGAGAAATTAATAATGAATTGACGCCTTCTTCGTTGACTAAACATTTATGTGTTGGATCTTTTTTAATTTCTTCGCCATTGAAATACCATGTTAAAGTTGGGTCGGGTCGACCGAATGCAAGGCAGTCTAATCTAACTGTTGTACCATCTCTAACTTCAGTATTCTTAGGAACTTTGACAAAATAGGGTTTTTTGTATTTATCATCGTCATCTGTTTCTTGAGCTGGTTGAGGCTCTAAATGACGCAAAGCATTTGGATTTATGTAACTAGTCTCATCAATATTGGGTACAAATTGTACTGAGAGCTTAGCTTGTGTGTCCTCAGTACCAGCTATATTTGAAACAACACATTTATAAACGCCTTTATCGTCCAATAAAGCTGATTTTATAATTAATGTAACTATACCCATATTCATGTCATAATAAGTAGCATATCGTTGTGAAGCCATTAATGGTTGATCATCTTTAAACCAATTTATCTCTGGTTTTGGATAAGCATCAATTGTACAACTAAAAACAACTTGTGAACCTTCGACTAGATTAAAATCTTTTAATGGTTCGATTATTTTCAATCGTGGCGTTTGTGCATTGTCTATTGGTTGATTTAAATTTGGTTTCTTTTTCAATTCAAATTGTTGAAATACATCAGGATTTACGTAGGAAGTATCGTCGACTGTAGCTACTTGTTTAACTTTAAGTTTAGCACTAGTCGAAGCGACACCCGATGAATTACGTGCTGTCAATTCATATTGGGCTTGATCGTCTAATTTAACATTGTCTATGTTAAATAAGGCACGACCTTCATTTATTAAATAATCAAAACTTAAACGCAATGCGTGTGGCAATGGTTTTCCGTCTTTTGTCCATTCAATCTTTAGAAAAAATTTTTTAAAATTTTTATCACAAAATTAACTGAAAAATAAAATTCGATTCTGTGAACAATTAAATTTTGATATACTTGATTTTGTGAATATCTGCGAATTATTCATAAAATCGAGGATATTATTTTTTTTTGTGAAATTGTCTTACTTGAGGTTTTGGATGTCCTCTAACTTCACATACAAAACTAACACTTTCACCTTCGAAGCATTCTCTATCCTCTAAAGGTCTAACTATTAAAACAGGTTGTTTTTCGCCATTGTCATCACTATCATAACTAACTGGTTGTGCATGTGGATATTCAAGTGGTTTAAACGAATCTGGATTAACATAAGCAGTCTCGTCAATATTTGGTACAGCCTCAATAAACAATTGACATTTAGTCTCACATTTACCAGCTATATTCTCACCAACACATTTATAAACACCTAAATCAACTGGTTTAGTCACTTTAATATTCAACGTAGCTATATATGTCGACAAATTATAATCCATATCGCATCGTACTGATGCCATTATGGGCTCATCATTTTTATACCAAGTCAACTATTAGAAAAAAATTAAATTTTTTTTTTTTAGAGACATAAAAAAATATTTAACCTAAATCATGCATTTTTCTAAAACTAATTTTAAAAAATAAATCTACCTTTGGTTTAGGATTACCATAAATTTTACATATTAGACAAATAGGTTGTTGTTCAATAATAACTAAATCGTTAAGGGGTATTATAACTACAGGGGGTTGTGGTGTTTGTTCATTATCAAGTATTTCTAATGGTATATTAGTTGGATTATCAAGTAGTCTAAAGGCATCGGGATTGATAGTCTGTGGTCGATCATCAACACCAGGCACATCGACTACAATTATAGTCATATAGGTCTCATCACTGCCATATTCATTATCAGCTTTGCATTTATAAAAACCCGAGTCAATACCCTTGACAAATTCAATGTTAACTTGAATATCACCAGTGTTTGGTTCATATTCAGTAGTGAAACGAGTTGATGCCATTAGAGGCTCTTCATTTCTAGTCCAAGTTAATTTAGGAAATGGATAGCCTTCAACTTTACACTTAAGATTAACTTTTTCACCGTTAAGTACTCTAATTTCAACTGGTAAATGAATTATGAATTTAGGAGGTTTACCCTCGGGTAATATTTCAGGTACGTCTTGATTCAAATTGTCAGGTACACGTTCTAAATTAACAAAAGCCTTAGGATCGATCAATGGTCGATCGTCTATTTTTCCTGTTCTCAAAACATAAGTCTCACATTTCGAGTCATCTTTACCAGCTATATTCTCAGCAAGCATTAAATAAGTGCCTATATCATCGGGTCTAGCGTCCGATATAAATAAAGTAGCCATACATGAATTAAAATCATAATCACTAGTGAATCTAGTCGATGCCGGTACGGGCTCTTTATTTTTAAACCAAGTTATCTTTGGTTTAGGATAACCATCTACTTTACATTGTAGTCTAATTGGTTCACTTTCAGTTATACGCACATCTTGTAATGGTATAATTACATGTGGTGGTATAAAATTTAATTTAGTCTCATCGTCATGGGGTTCAATTCTATTCGGTACATGTTCTAAATTTTTAAAAATCTCTGGATTTATCATTGGTGTCTCGTCTATATTTGGCAAAATGTCTATAGATACTTTACATTTAGTCTCGCATTTACCACATGGATTCTCAGCTTGGACTAAATAGTCACCTAGATCATTTTTTTGACAATTGGAAATTTTAAGTAGAGCTATGTTAGTGTTATCATAATCAAGATCATGTCTTGTTGATATTGGTAAGGGTTCGGAATTTTTAAACCAGGTTAACTAAATTTAAAAAAAAAAAAAAACTAAACTCTACAACTATTCTATAAAAAAAAAAACTACGACCAAAAAAAATGAAAAAAAAACAACTTACCTTTGGTCTTGGTTTTCCCTCTATTTTACACATTAAAACAACTGGTTCACCTTCTGTCAACTTTAAATCCTGTAATGGGATTATGACAATTGGCGGCATTAGATCCTCTGAATCGTCAAGTGATTTTTTTCTCTCGGGTACTTGTTCTAAAAATTTAAAAGCCTCTGGATTTACCATTGGTGTTGAATCAATACCGGGTAATTCATGTATAAAAACAGTACAATATGTTTGATCCTTACCAGCCGGGTTCTCGGCAAGGACTAAATAATCGCCCAAGTCATCACGTACAGCTTGATCAATACGTAAAGTAGCTATATTTGTGCTTAATTCATAGTCCAAAGTATATCTAGTCTTAGCCGGTAGGGTAAGACCATTTTTAAACCAAGTCAATTTAGGTCTTGGATAGCCCTCGATTTTACACGCTAAAATAACTGTTTCGCCCTCTTCTAATTTAACATTAGACAATGGTACAATTACTTTAGGTGGTGATATATTTTCTAAATCTTCTAGACTCTTGGGTCTATTATCCAAATTAGGATGTTCTAAGTATCTAAAAGCGTCTGGATTTACCATTGGTGTCGAGTCAATATTGGATATTTTCTCAATATTTATTTCACCTTGAGTCCTATCAGAACCAACTTCATTCTCAGCAAAGGCTATATAAATACCAATATCGGTAATATTAGCATTTTCAATTCTTAAACTAACTACACCTGTAGCATAGTCATAATCAATAGTAATCCTAGTCGAAGCAACTAATGGTTGCTCATCTTTAAACCAAGTTATACTTGGCTTAGGGAAACCCTCAACCTTACTAGCCAAAACAACCGTTTCGCCCTCTTTAATACTACTCTTATTCAATGGGATTATAAACCTAGGTGGTATATAAGCGACTGATTCTTCATTTTTAGCTTGACCTGGTCGCGGATTTTCTAAGAATTTAAAAGCCTCTGGTCTAACCATTGGAGTATTATCAACTCCTGGTAATTCCTTAACTAATACACAACAATGACTTTGATCCTGTCCGACTTTATTAGTAGCTAATGCTGTATAATTACCGTAATCTTGTAATTGAGTATCGGATATTTTAAGTGATACGATACCAGTGTTATAATCATAATTGGGAAGAGTTCTAGTCGAAGCTGGTAAAGAGATACCATCTTTAAACCATTGTACTGTTGGATAAGGATAACCGTCTAATTTAGCTAATAAAGTAGCGCAGTGTCCTTCCTCAACATTAACATTTTTAAAAGGTACAACAAATTTAGGAGGACGTAAAGGTCCATTATTATCCTCAGGTTCTTCATTTTTTCTACTTGGTTTATCTAAATATTTAAATGCGTCCGGATTAACTATAGGCGCAGTGTCAACTAAAGATACTTGATTTAAATATAATCTAGCCGTAGTACTATCCCTACCTACTTTATTCTCAGCTATAGCTGTATATGTACCTAAATCATTACTTTGAGTACCGTTTATTTTAAACATAGCTAAGCCTGTCGTATGATCGTAACTCGATGTATAACGAGACGATTCAAATAGAGGTTTATTATTGTGTAACCAAGTTATATTTGGTATTGGATAACCGGTTATTTTGGCTAAGAAAGTAGCTGGTTCACCCTCGGGTACACGTATGTCTTTTAAAGGAACTATGACTTTGGGTGGTGAGAGTTTATTCGGTTCGTCTTCAGTATCAGTTGGTGCTTGAGATCTAGGCGAGTTTAGATATTTAAACGCTTTGGGGTCAACTATTGGATTTTGATCAATGGCTGGTGATAAATCAATAGTGATTCTAGATTGAGTACGATCTTGACCATATGGATTTTCAACAGCAACTTCATAGACTCCAGAATCTCCCATTTGAGCCTCATTTATCTTAAGACTTACAACTCCAGTTTTAATATCATAATTAGGATTTAATCTTGTCGACGCTGGTAAAGGACTTCCGTTCTTATACCAAATGACACTTGGTATTGGTTGACCCTCTACACGACACACTAGTCTAACTGGCTTGCCCTCAATTGAGTGTATATTCGATAGTGGTACAACAATACGAGCTGGACTAACTGGTTCTTCATCTTGTCTACCACGACTTGGTGTTGGTGTCTCGGGTTTGTTCAAATAAGCAAAAGCATTTGGATTAACTATTGGATTATTGTCAATACCTGATTCTTTTTCGATTTCAAGTCGACCATTAGTACGATCCGAACCGGCTTTATTCTCAGCGACTACAGTATAGACACCGGAGTCTTGTAAAATTGAATCACTTATTTTCAAACGAGCTACACCAGTGTTTATGTCATAAGTGGTTGTGAATCTAGTTGAAGCAACTAGAGGTTGGCCATCTTTTAACCATGTCAATGTTGGCTTCGGAAAACCGTCTATTTTACACGCCATTGAGACTGGTTCACCTTCTAATTGTTTTATATTTTGCAAATGATGTATTACTTTAGGAGGCTTGGCTCTATTTAAAGGTACATCCTCATCGGTTTGTGAGTCCTCAGCTGATTCGTATTGCTTCGGTCTATTTAAATATTTAAAAGCGTCTGGATTTGTTATTGGATTTGTGTCAATACCAGCTGATTCTTTAATCCATACTTGACTTGTTGTATAGGCCTTACCAGCTGGATTCTCGGCTACACATGTATAATTACCGCAATCGGTTAATAAGCCACTTGTAACAGTCAATGAAGCCACGCCAGTTGGTATTATATAATTTGTAGTAAAACGTAAACTAGCTGGTAAACTCTTACCATCCTTCAACCAAGTAATCTTAAAAAAAAAAAATTTTTTTTTAAGAAAATTTTTTTTTTTTGAAATTGATAAAACTTACGGTTGGTTTAGGATAACCTTCGACTTGACAATTTAATTTAATAGCTTCTCCTTCATGTAATTTACAATTAGCAGGTAGACCAACGACAAAATTAGGCGGTAAAAATTCTTCACTTTCACTAGGTTTTTTAGGTTGTTTTTTGTGTTCGACTGGTCGTGATACTGGTTGTACTGGTTGTGGTAAATATCTAAATGCATCGGGATCAACGACTGGTCTCGTATCAATACCAGCCATTTTGTTAACGTACACAACACCACCAGTCTCAGCTCGACCAGCTATATTCTCAGCTCTTATTTTAAAAGCACCTGAATCATAGACATTAGCATCGTCTATTTTAATCGATGCTACACCATTATTCGGATTATAACTAGTCTTAATACGACTAGATGCATTTAAGGGTTGATCATTTTTCAAAAATATTATATTTGCTAATGGATTGCCGGGTTCGATCATACAACTTAGAACAATTGGTTGATCCTCGTTGACAGTTGTTTCCGGTTGTAAATGTTTAATGACCCTTGGTGCTTTGAATTCTTCCACTGGTTTTGGTGTTTGTGGTTGTTGTTGTTGTTGTTGAACTGGTGCAATGGGTCTAGGTGTTTGTGGTTGCTGAACCGGTAGTGGTGTTTTAGGTGTCTGTGGTGGTTGTGGTTGTTGTTGTACCGGTGTGTATGGTAATGGAGTACTTTGACTATGAGTTGATGATAATCTCGGTCTATCCTCGTTCAAAATCATAACTTGGCCTGATGATGTATCAGATCCGTATGGATTCTGTATTACTAAAGTATACAAACCAGCATCATCTGGCTTGGCATTTTTAATCTTAAGTGAGGCAATTTTTTTACCTTCATCAAAATGTGTCGTATGTCTTTGAGACATGACTAAAGGAGCATTATTTTTAAACCAAGCAATAGTCGGTAAAGGATTACCAGCAATTAATGCTTTAAGTACAATAAAATCATCTTCTTTAAAACTCTCATTTTTAAGACCACGTATAATCTTAGCTGGTATTGGTTGATTAAATTCTTGTGGTTTTTCAAAGACTTCATCGACTGATTGTCTCGGTCGAATATCTTTAGGTTTTTCAGTGTGAGCTAATTTAGCACTTGTGACTGCTTCGCCTAATGAATTAAATGCACGACAAGTATAAACATCAGCATCGTCTTCCAATACTGTGGCTATACACAATCTAGCAATGCCTGTTTTATCATCAAAATTAACTTTATATCTAAATTGATTCTTAATTTCTTTGTCGTTTTTGTACCATTGAATATTTAGTGGTTTACCTTCGAAACGACACTCGAAAAATGCTTGACCACCTTCGACTAATTCAATGTCTTTTAGTGGTTCTATAAGTTTGGGTAAAGAATGATCAGGAAATTTTTGATAAGCACGAATAATCTCAACAGGTTGTTGTTCTACTTTTTGAGATTTGATTGGACCAAAGTTAAGTGGTGTAGCAGCTGGTTTTTGTGAGACACTTTTAATTGGTTGAATTATTTCATTACGTTGTGGAGTTGGTTCCTTAACGATTAACCAACAAGTGCTACTTTCAGATCCAGCTGGATTAGTAACGACAATAGTGTATTGTCCAGCGTCCTCTGGAAATACTTCAGTTATAGTCAATGTACAATCTCCAGTTGTCTCATCGAAACTAATAGTTATATCAGTTGATGGTTGTATTAAATGACCATTATTGTACCATTTAATATCAATATCAGGTGCTGATTGAATTATACAATTTAGAACGACTGTTTGACCTTTGTTGGCTGTTGTATTTTGTAAATGTTTTGTAAAATGTGGTTTTTGTACTGGTTGTATTGTGATTGGTTTCGATGTGCTTGATGTCCTTGGTTTAGACGGCAACATTTTGACCATATCTTGTTGTGGTTTAATCTCGGTATGCGATAAATAATTTTTACTTATTTCTTTAACGCTTTCGATACGTGGACGTTGTTGTTGTTGTGGTTCATAAGTTATTTCTTCTGTTTCGACTTGGTATCGTCGACGAATTGGACTATCACTATGGGTCCTAGGTGGGCTCATTTCATGATGAACTTTTAAAAAAATATTTAAAAAAAAAAAAATTTTTTTTTTAGGTTCAGTCAAAAATAGCTTGGTGAAACAAAAAAGCGATTTTTAAAAAAAAATTTTTTTCCTCATTAAATCAGTGTTTTTTCGATTTTTAAGACAATTTTTGAGATCTTAAAATTAAATCCATCACAATGTTTAATATGTCAAACTAAACCTAAGAGTCTCCTTAACAATTAAAAAATATTATTTTCTCATTCTTGGTCTTAGCTACGATTTTATTAAGCCTTAAACTAGTCATTTTGACAATTGTAATTTTTAACCGAAAAGAGCAACTGATTAAAAAGGGATTTTTAAGGTTTGTAGGGTATTACCTTCAACAGCAAGCTGACATGTGGTTTCAAGCTGAGTATTCGAAACAGGCGAGGTAATTAAAGCTTTATATAAACCCGAATCCTCATCAAATGTCTCTGGTATTATGAGAGTATGAACGCCTTGATTCGATGTTAATCGAGTATCAGGTGAATTTTTAATTGGCAAGTCATCTTTGAACCATTGAACTAAAGGTTCTGGATGTCCTGCAACTTCTATTTCTAACTTAACCTGTTGGCCCTCTTTTTTCTTTACTAAATGCGGTAAGCGTCTAATTAATCTTGGTTCTGAGCTCTTATCATCGTCATCAATAGGGTTATAGTCTTCTATTTTGAAATGATGTCTGTGTTTGACTGGATCAGGTGTGATAGGCTCTTCAACTATAGGTCTATTGGATTCAGGTTTAATTTGAGGACTTTGATTGTTGTAAATGGTTGTTTTACTAAATGAATAAGAAGTTTGCGAATGAGTTGGTTCGAATTTTTTGAAAAGTCTTTTAACTGAATCAATGGGTTCATGATTGTGTTCAGGACTTGATCTCGATCGAATTGTTGGAGCTTTTTGGGGTATTATTTTTTGAAATGACTGAACTGATTTATGAGAATAGACGGGTATTAAGCTGGGAATTTGTCCTTGATTTGGTATTAACATAGTCGATGTACGACATGATTTATTATTATTCAATTGACTTGTATAGAACGTATCGGTCAAGGCGTTTTGCTGAGTAAACTTTTGAGGTGTAGGTTGAACGAGCAGACTTTTTGTTTTTGTCAATTTTTGGGGTTTCGAGTCTTAAAATTTTTGTTTAAGGAAAAATAAAAAAAAGAAAAAAATTGGGATTAGCAACACACGAGAAAACCATGCTTTTATTTTTTTATTAAATTTTGAAAAAAATAAAAAAAAATAACACTCGGATATAATCAAATAGAAACCTTTGACTGTAATTTGTGCACTTGATGAACATGAGCCAATAGCATTTCTAGCAACACATGTATATTTGGCTGAGTCTGTATAAGTGACACTACGGATTATTAGAGTGGCTAGGCCTGTGTTATGATCATATGTAAATCTAGTGTTTTCACTTTCTTCTATTTCTTTACCTTCTCGGTACCATTTTACAGTTGGAGTCGGTTTTCCTTTTAAAAATAAACAAATGTTTTAAATTTCTTTAAAGCTTTAAGAATTTCAGAAAAATTTAAGAAAAATATATTTGGCAAGTGTTTTTTTTTTCAATTAGATTTTTTTGATGTACAATTTTACTCCAAAAAAAGGCTAGAGAATGGAACTTATGCTCAAAAACAATTTTAAAATGAGAAAATTTCATGTTACCTGTAAGAACACATTCAAGTCTAGCTGTTTGCCCTTCATAAACAGATATAGACTTGATTTGATGTTCAACAACAGGAGCTGTTTTTAAATCAATAGTCATTTCCATAGCCGGTAATTTCTGCTCGACTTTAATGACTCGTTCATCCTCATATTGAAAGCCTCTCGAGCCACTTCTACTATCCATACCACTACCACTATAAACATACTTGACATATCTCGAATCTCTACTATCTCTATCTGAAATAAAATCACTAGTCTGTGATTCCATATCATATTCATTATTATCATCATATATAAACGATGATTCAATTATTTTTTTCTTTTTCGAATTACTACTACTACTAGTCGTATAACGTGTACTACGTGTTTTATTAACTGGTAGACTAACATCACGTCTTATATATCTCCTATTATCTGAGATTGACGCTGCGTCTAGTATTAGCTCAACTGGTCGAAAATTAGGCCTTGAATATCTTCTTTCGACTTCTCTATAATATTTAACCTTACCATAATCTCTATCCATTAAATACTCGTCTTCAGTGTCTGTGTAGCCTAAGTGAATTTGACGTGTGTACATAGGCGGTAAACTACCAGCTCTATTCGGTTTTTGAAATATTAAATTTATTGGTTCAAAGCGTTCATTTATTTCTTTGACATAAGTACTTGAACTTGAATGACAACCCGAACCATAATTTAAACTAGTATCTCTATTGATAATTAATTCAATTGGTTCAAAATGTGCAGGTACGTCTTTTATTAATGTTGTTGAATAGTCTACTAAATTATTTGATTGTTGAGAAAAAGAATAACCAAAATGTGAGCCCATGTCAAGACCCATGTCAAATTGACTAGCTATGTCTCGAGTCTCGGGATGAATTCTCGATTCAATATTTCTCGATTGTGAACTTATTTCATGATCGTTAATTCTATGTGTGTGTGTTTCTTCTGTGATTAGAGTTGACCGAGTCGATTGAGCTTGAAATTCTTCGCCTTCGAATAAAATTTCAGCTGAGCATGTGGCCTTACCATATTGATTCTCAGCTGTTATTGAGTAACATCCAAGATTTTTCTCTTGGAAATTATCAATAACAAACGAGTA
The DNA here is from genome assembly GCA_002922825.1 of Brachionus calyciflorus. NCBI lineage: Eukaryota > Metazoa > Rotifera > Eurotatoria > Ploima > Brachionidae > Brachionus > Brachionus calyciflorus. The sequence continues at coordinate 487,505 of NTPY01000913.1, forward strand.
TGTATCGCCGGCCATTATGCATCGACAATTATCAATTTGTGGTGTTTCATTATTGAACAACCATTTGATACGTGGTTTCGGTGAGCCGTGTATGACAGCCTCGATGCGTAGATCTTCACCGATACGCACGTGTTTATTATAAAATAATTTTTTAAATTCAGGCGGTGAGCCTGATTTTTGTATTTGTATTTGAGAAACTAATTCGCTTGATTGTTGTTGTTGTTGTTCTTGTATAACAGTTAAACGACCATACGAACTAGATTCACCATGTAAATTTAAAGCTTGTGATTGTATTATACCTGAATCGTCAGATATACTATCGGTTAGGACAAGGTAATAATCATCGCCCTGTCTAGCCATCTAGAATTAAAAAAAAAAAAAAAAGAAAAAAAATGGGTGAGTTTAGTTTTTTTTTTTTGGGTTATGAAATATATTGCGAATGGTTTTAGTCCAAGCTAGCTACTACTTGAACTTCTAATTGATTTTTACTCATTCGTCTATTAAAACATGCAACAAAAAAAGATCAAAAGCGTTAATAGGCTCAGTGCAAATTGTGGTGTTAATTTTATTAACCAAAAAAAATTCAATTTTGGCCCAAATAAACTCTTATTCTTATAAAGAAAAGAATTATTGATACCATATTCATATTAAATGAGAATCAAAAGTTTAAACTATATCAGATTTTGCTTAAAGATTTTAAAGAGGGCTGATCATTTATCCAATGGTCAAATATTCTACCCTAAGAAAAAATAATCAGTAATAAAAATATATGATATTAAAAATTCTTCTCTCGATTTTGATTTTTAAATTTTAAACAAATTAAAAAAAGTCAAATCTTATTTTATTCAATTAGTTTTTTCAATTGGTAGTTTTGTCCTAACAATTGGATGGGTTCAATTTGCGTTCTGACTATTAATAAGAAAACAACTTAAACACTGAACACTAAAATGTTCTTAATCTTGGATTTAATTATAGAGATTCTGGAAAGGAATTAATCTTATCATTTAGAGTATTTTGCGAATAGAAATTTTTTAGTCTGAAGATAAATTACTTGAAAAATTTAATTTTTCCCAAACGTATAATCCTGGATAAGTATCGAAAATTCAGCCAAAAGTTCTCAAAAAGTAATCAATTAACAAACCATAGATAATGTTTTTGTTGCATTCGCAAAACGGTCTTTACATATTACTGTTTGAACTTATAATTGCAACACACCATGAGTTCAAGTTCTTTCAAATAACTCAGCTTCTTTTATTATTTAAATAAAAGACACACATGAAAAATAAATAACTTAGGGTTTTCTTTCTTTATATTTTCTTTATAATTTTTAGTGAAGTCACCATTTTTATTTACCTCAGTTATGTTCCTTTATTTTTCCTAATCTCGTCTTTTATTATTTGAATTTTTCACAACGAGAACCGGCCAATTATAATTTACTTTACCATTTATTATTTTTTGTTTTGCTTATTTAAAATAAAATTAAATTTAAAAAGAAATTAGAACCTAGTTTCTCTCTTTACCCACTCAGCTTAATTACCTTTAAGTTAAATTTAAGGAAATAAAAAGCTTCTTAAAAACTCCCGAGCACAACATTTTTAAACACACTTCTATCTTGTTTCTTTAAATTACGACAAGCTTGAACAGTTTCATAAGAACTTAAAATAGAAAGCCAAAAAACTTAACTCAATTTATATAGAGTATAATTGAGGCTTTCCTTTTATAAAAATATTTTTCAAGAAATTCCTAAAAATAACAGATGCTTTACGAAAACTAATGATTTTTAAGTTTTCTTTTTCAAAGGTTTTGACAAACTGAAATAAAATTGAAAAATTTTTTTATGTTATAGATTCAAAAAAAATACTTCCTTTTGCGTACAAAACCCCGAGCAAATACGATACAAACACACAAAAAAACTCTACAACATTATACACGTTCTATTAAGTTATCTAAAAAATAAAATTAAAAGAATAGTGATATCTAAACTCTAAAAATCTACAGCACAAATGTCATAAAATTCATAACATAACGACTAACCTTAACTCTACTAGATTCAATTAATTCAACACCATTTTTAAACCATTTAACCTCTGGCTGAGGATAACCAGTTACTTTACATTTGAAACAAACATCATGTCCCTCAATAACATTAATGTCTTTAAGACTTTCCATAAAAACTGGTTTATTATTTTCGATTTCATTCGGTAGTACATTGAGTCTACATTGAGAAAGTGTTTCACCATATTCATTTTTAACAATAGCCTTATACTCCCCGGAATCTCTTAAATCACAATTATTTAATACTAATGTATATTTATTTCCATCTTGATCCATTTGAACTCGCTCAGACACTCGGATTTCAACATCATTCTGATACCAATTTATCTAAACAAAAAAAAATTTTTAAATTAAAATTGTATTAAATTTTTTTCGGTTATATACTTCAGGTTGAGGTTGACCAACGGCGAATAAATCCATTTGAACTCTTGAACCTTGTCTAATTTCAACATTTTTTAAATGTCTTAGAACATTAGGGATTTTGTCTTGTAAATTTTCAGCCACTTCTTCCGATGATTCTTTTACAAATAGCTGAGTACTTGATCTAGCTTGACCTAAATTATTTCGAATAACTACTGAATAAGCGCCTGAATCGTCCGGATAAGCTTCAGTTATTTCTAAACTAGTCGAATCAATGTCTATTATAATTTTAAAATCTTTGCTTAGACCCATTAGATTGAGATCAATGGGTTGGTTATCACGTAACCATATGACATCGACTCTCGGATAAGCCGAGTAACGACAAGACATTTTTATAGGCTTGCCTTCTTGTACAGTATATTGAGAAAGTAATTGTTCCTCAATTACAGGAGCTCGATTCGAATCAACTTGAATTGTTCGAACCACTGGTCCTAACACAAAGAAAAATCAACAATAAAAAATTCAATTTTAAAATTAAAAAAAAATTTTTTTTTTTACTCCTGACTAAAATACCACAACTACAACTAGCCTCACCATATTCATTTCTAGCCACACAGCTATAATTCCCACTATGTAAATCCGGGTTAGCATTAGTAATACTTAATTGTCTTACATTCATAAATCGACTAGTCCTAAGGCTTGATCTTAAATCATCATGTAAAGAATCTATTTGAATATCGTCTTTGAACCACGTGACTTCAGGCTCAGGTTCACCAGAAATAATACACTCAAGTGTATAATTGGCATCGGCATTTAATTGTATCGACTCCAACGGTGTCACTATGAGTGGAGCACTACCTTTTGGTTTAACCAATTCTTTTATTTTTAAAAAAGCACTAGTCTCAGCCATGCCTATGTCGTTAGTTACACGACATGAAAAAAGTCCATTGTCTTCTAAACCCGCATTCGAGATTAATAAACTCAAATTTTTGGTCTCTGAGTTAAGTGTATATTTTTGATTATTTTCTATTTCGATTCCATTTTTGAACCATTTGACCTCAAAAGGTAAACTTCCTTCAGCTAGACATTCGAATAAATGCTTCGAACCATTCAATACAACAGCTGACTCTAATTTTTTAACAAAATCTGGCGGATTCTCAGCCTCAATTAGACTAGAATCGTGATATATTTGACTTATTTTATTTTTTTGACTAATATTTTTTTCTCGAATTTCTTCAACATCGTCTTTTAATTGAATTAAATTATTCATTAATTCAACATTTTTAGTGACTATGTGTCTCATACGACTCGGACCGTCTAAATCACCATAGACCTCAACGGCCAAATTGGTCAAATATTTAATCTTCGAGTCATAATGCTCACGTAAATCGCATATATTTTGATTTATTTGATTTAGACTCGTTTCAATTTGTTTCAAATCGTTTAATTCAGTTTTAATCAGAATTAAACGATTGTAAACTTGATTCTTTTGTTGAACCCATATTTCTAAATCATCGTACATTTTATAAAATTCATTTGATTTAAGCAATAGATTGTGATAGTCTTTTAATGCTTGATTTAATCTCGACCATTTAGTGTCAATCTCGGTTAGACTCGAGCGTAATTCACGCTCTTGTGAACCGTCTAAATTGTGTATAGTCATATTTTGTAGGGTCATTTCAACCACTTGTTTCCATTTGGAAATATTTTCTGAGCATATCTTTAAAAAAAAAAATTTTTTAAATTAAAAAAAATTTTTTTTTTTTTTTCAATTTTTGCCTACCTTCATGTTATCTGTTAGATCTTGGAAATTTTTAAGATTTATTTGAGCAAGCTCATAATTGTGTGCTAAAGATGATCGTTTATGATCAATTTCACTAAACATCATGTCTAAATCTCGATTAATTTGATTTTTTTCAATCATAATCTGACATAGTTCTAATTTTTTTTTCAAAGCTCTTTGCTTCTCATCCCAAGCTCGTTCCCATGAGCGTTTATGCTCTTCAGTTCGAGTCAATAATCGCCTTACAGTATCACTAGTATCAGCCTCGACACCCTTAGAATTCAAATAAATTTTTTTTTTTTTCAAGAAAAGTAAAAATTTAATTTTACTTGTTGTCTGACTCTATAAACAATTTCATCGCCTTCACCAGAAGTAAAATTCAAGAGTTTAACGACATTATCTCGCTCTAAAATATGCTGTTTTAACATATTCTCAGCTGTTTGTAAATCATTAGGCAATTCTGTATTCAAACACTTTTGTTCTGATTCTTTTATAATTTCCTCTAGCTTATGATAATTGTGAAAAAATTGTATGGCCATTTGTAATAGTATTTTATACTCGTTTATTCTAGCTACAAATCTAGTTCTAATTTTGGTCAATTCGTTGACAATCATGTCCTTTTGACCTTGAGTATCACCATTAAGTGAGAGTATTTCGGCTCTCGTAATACAATCTTCAATATCCATAGAGATTTGTTTAACAGTTGGCATGAATTCGTCAAGATTTTTTTGATATGTCTGAGCCATTTCGAGTGTATTACCAAATTCACCAGTTACTTTGGGGAAAAAGTTCTCTTCGATCATCATTGTTTTCTTGATCAATTGACGCGCGTTTATCAAGAACTCTTGCCATTCTTCTTTGAAGCGTTTTTGACTCGAGACTTTTTCTTTCCAAATTTCTAAATGTGAACGTATATTCTCGAATTGACTCGTAGCGTCATTCATTATAAGTTCAATATCACTAATCATATGATTTGAATTTAATTTTACGATTTCATTATCAGACTAGAAAAAAATAAAACTTAATTTTTGACATAAAATTTAAAAAAATAAAAACTACTTTTCTTAAAGAATTGATTGATTTACGACCCTTTTGTAAAAGCTCTTCATAATACTGTTCGAAAATTCTCGTTTTATCTTGAACATGTTGCTCAAAAATAGCGTCTACTTTAGAACATGTTTGACTCATATGCTCATGAAGACTTTTAAACAACTCTTGTAAATCAATTGTTATATTTTTAAATTTATTAACAATTTTAATAAATTCTAAATAATCAGTTGCGACAAGGATACGTTGTTCAACAGTTAATTTAAGACGATTCCATTTTTGTTCTAAAATGTCTAAATTACGCTCAATTTGACTTTTCTCTTCTTGATTATTACACGTATTCAATAGGAAATGACCTCTCTCTCTTAGTTTACGATATTCACTTTCATTCTCTTTTAAATCGACTTCCATTTGTTCATGATTATCGACATAATCACTTACATAAGCTATATCTAAACCCATGTCCCTATGTTGTGTTAAAAAACTCTCACCAATATTTGTAATCCATGAAAACATCTTTCAAAACAAAAATTAAATTTAAAAAAAAAATTTTTTTTCTTTTTAATTTTACATCACTAAATTTCGACTCGAATTCCATGACCTCAGTTAGCTTTTTCGACTCGGTTTCTGATTCAACTGTTTGAACAAGTTTATTTTGAATATCATTAGTCAATTTATTTTTGATCTCATTGACTTGTTCGGTAAATTCATAGACTTTTTTAATGACATGTTTAGCCTCGAAATTATCACTAGTACATTTTTCTAAAATCATTTTGCCCTCTCTTAAACCAGGCGCCGATATCTCGGCTAATTTCGAGCTTAAATCAGCATGTCTTTGTGTAAATTCCAAATTAGGACTTGATTTACGCACTTTATCAGCATCTTGATCACTTAGTCTTCGTATTTTTTCATGCTCTTTTTTAATCTCTCTCTCAATTTGAATCAAACGTTCCGATGCTTGTTCTGTTTGTTTATAAAAATTGACAACTATGGACAACAATTTACGCCTTTGGTCCAATTTTCTAGCAAATATTTCCCATTCTTTTAAAAGAACATGAGCCTCTGAATGAGCTTCATCAGCTCGTTCTAAACCAGTGTGTATAAATTGATCAGCAGTGCGTAAACACTTCATTACAGAATCATGTATTAATTTTTGATATTGTTTTTCGAATTTAAAATGACTCTCTTGTAATTCAATAGCTTCTTTATAATTAGTTCCCAATTTAGAGTCGTCTAATTGTTTAAAGCCCTCAGTACGTATCCATTCAATTGTTTTTTTAATCTCATCTCTCAAATAACATATTTGAATACATTGTTCTAATTTGAGTTTTCGTTGTCGCCATAAGTCTTCAATTCGAAGTCGTTTTGTATTTAAAAGCTCGAGTAAATTTTCTATTGAAAAGCATGCTGATGAAGTGGCGTGTTTACCACTATTAGCACCTCTATTATATAAACTCATTTCTTTTAAAATTGCTAACAATTCTTTTCCGATTTCAAAAGTTGTTAGCGACGACTCGAGAATTTCTTTTTTAGATTTTTGATGTTGTTCAATTAGAGCATAGCCCAAGTCTGTATTGGACACTTCGGCATCGGAAACATCCTCGAATAATTTACTAGCTCTATTTACTTTTTCTATAAATACCTCGGCACTTTTGTGAAATTTAACCGATAGTTCTAAAAGTTTAAGCCTAAGATCTAATTGTTTTTCAATATCAGTCCATAAAGTTTGTAAATTTAGCGAATGTTGACGATAAATAGCCTCAGTAATCTGAGTCTTTTTGTACTTAAAAAAAAAGAATATCTCAGGGTCTATAAGAAAATTTTATAAAAACAATAGTAAAGGTACATTAAACTTTGATATAAGTTCCTGGTGATGTTTAAACAAACGTTGTGCTTCTTCTAAATTATTACCGACCTCCATTCGATCTGGGTCCATTTTGTGTATAACAATTTGAACATTTTCAGAATCGGACTTAAATTAATTAATATTTAAAAATCAAATCAAATTTTAGTTCAGGTGGTGAGCAATCTATTTTATGTAATTTTTTTTTAATTAATCAAAGATAAAGAAATTTTCAAAGTTTTGTACTCATAATTTTTAGCTTATTTTTTTATTGAATTTTTGAGAATAAATAAAAAAAAAATAATTCAAGTTTTTTTTTTCGATTACTTGAAGGCATTTTATTGAAATAAAATAATTAGCTTAAGGTGTTTAATCGTTTAAAACAGTAGTTTTACTTGTTAAAAATGTTTTGAAAGAGGGGACTAAAGGGTAGAATCTTTCCAGATTTAAAAAAAATCATCAATTATTTATGCTTGATAAAAATACCAACTTATTTGGGTAAGTCGTTTTTGTTCAGATCAATTAATAAAGCAATAGAGAAAAATAATAAGCTAAATTTTAATTAACAAAATACTAACGAAATACACCCAAAAGCCTACTCAAAATCAAATATTAATTTTTTTTGACAATAAATTTTTCGAAAAAGTTCCAATTAAAATTTTTTAATTATTTTTAAATATTAATTCATCTGAAAAAAATAAACATTTTATTTTTTTCAAATTTTAAAAACGGAATTAATAAATGTCATATTTAAAAACAAATATAAACAATTTAAAAAATTTCCAATTAAATCAAATAAGATTTTCTATCACGTTTTTATTTTAAAAAGAAAAAATTTCTTAAAAATTTAAATCAATAATTTTAAGATTTTTTTGTTTTTCTAAAATGACCCTCTTTTATTTTTCTTTTAAACCCTTTTAGAACTACATACAGAAGCTCATGAAATTAATTTTCAAATAAAAGCATTTAATAAAAAGAAATTTGAAATACTTGAATTTAACTTTGAAAAATTTCAAAGATTAGTTTTACTTTTCATAATTTGAAAATTAAATAAAACTCTACTGCTTCAGCACGAAATTTTCCAAATAGAAAAAAAACAGAGAGAAAAGCTTTAGTTACTACGTTACTATGACATTATTACTTATTAAATTCTCGTCTTTTTATTTAAATTTTTCTCTTTTTTTTTTTTTAAATAATTTCAATTAAGTATTCACTTTATAAACAAAACAAAATAGAAAAATTATAACTATCTCTAGATATAATTTTCCTTTTGTTTTATTTACCAAAAAAAAATAAAAAAATCAGGTATTTTTTTTGTTTCTTACAGAAAATTCTAGTGTTGAATTTGTTAGTTGCTATTTGAGATTTATTGTTTTGAAATGTTATTGTGCTGAGAAGAAGTAACTATGAGCAAGAGGGACAAGAAATTAAATTTAAAGCTAAATCGTTTAAACGAAGAGGACGAGAATACTCTAGAGCCGACACCTGAGGACGAGGCAAATAAAATCCACGATGAAACACTAGAAAAAAATCAAGAAATAATAAGTCAAGAGTATGAAAATTTAAAAACAAAAATTCACAAAGTCTTTAAACTACTTCCTTATTGTGAACCAAATATTTTCAATTTAATCGATTCGAATGAAAAACGCCTTGAATATTTTAATCATTCACTTTTAAATCGGTTTTGTTATACAGAAAGTGAAGATAGACTTCTTAATTTGACCAATCTTGACCTTAACGATGAGACTATATCTCATTTCACCCTACCCAAACTTACTTCTTTGCTCAATTTGTCCGAAAAGGACACTTATTCGAGTCAAGAATTATTCAATCTTAATCAAAATATAAAAATAATTAACTACTTAAGTTTAAGATCGAATAATTTTAAACAATTGCCTTATAATTTAATCGATTTATTCTCTAATGTGAATTTGATTGATTTATCGGAGAATTTAATTGAAAATTTAAATCTACCCTATTTGAATAAATTCACATGTTTAAAAGAATTAAATTTGGGCAATAATCGCTTGAAGGTTTTCGGTGATTTGGCATCGGTTACGATGAATGAGCCAATTTTTACAACTTTGGAAAAATTGAATTTATCATCGAATTTTCTAACGAGTGCCACGTCGGTCCTATTATCCCAATTTAAAAATCTAAAATGTCTTAACTTATCCGATAATAATTATTTAATTGATGAACAAAATCAATTACCATGGCAATTAATGTCGAATAATAATTTAGGAAATTTAATCGAATTGGACATGTCGAAAAATAATAAGCTATTAGATCAAATAGGCTCGAATCAAATAACGTCGAATAAACACCAACGTACAAGATCCGAAAGTGTTTATTCAGCACGTTCGGTAGCCTCTTCGGCCAATCTCTCCTTCATTTCTAATAAATTAATATTCAAATCGTTTAATTGTTTAACTAATTTAAAAATTTTAAATCTTAGTGAAAATCGTCTCGTCAATGTTCCATCGGATATAAAAGATCTAAAATTTTTAGAAGAGTTAATACTCGATGTAAACGAGATCGAATTTATACCGAACGAATTGACCGCTTTGAAAAATTTAACCACATTGTCATTGCGGCAAAATCGACTTAAGGAATTAAGCGATAATTTTTGTCAATATGCCAAATTCAAAGAGACTTTACAACGCTTGGATTTATCGTTTAATAATTTAAAATACGATAATCTAAGCTTGAAAATATGTCTCTTTGAAAATTTAAAATACTTAAATTTGAGTTATAATCAATTTGATTTGATACCTAATACCTTGCCGAAGAATCTAGAAAATTTAGATATAAGTAACAATAGGCTAAAGTGTCTTATGATTCGACCACTTGGACCACGTGCTCAAGAAGACGATGACATTTTAATTGCTCTAGATTATAACGAGCACACAAGTCTAAATAAACTGCAAAAAATAAAGCAAAAATTCGATATGAATTACGATCGACCTGAGACGGACACTAGTGAAGAACTTAAACTACCGCATGTTTTTTATTTAAGAAATTTAAAATATTTAAATGCATCGTCAAATAAGATTAGTGAAATACCACTTGATTTTGGTCTTTTAAATTCGAATTTAAATTATTTAAATTTAAGTTCGAATCAAATAAACCAAATAAGCATTAATTTATGTCGTGGTTTGGGTCATTTGAAATTTTTGGACTTGAGTAAAAATAAAATAAGAGACATTACTGACAAGATAAGGGAATTAACTAGTCTTGAATATTTGAATTTGAGTCAAAATCGTCTCCATCAACTTAATTTAGAAGTTTGTACAGATCTTAAAAATTTAAAAGAATTGAATTTGAGTCGAAATTATTTCGAGAGTTTACCTTTGTTCTCGAGTAATAGTCCCCTATCGAGAGCATCATCGCATCAATCTAATTTCCCTGGGAAAAAATTTACATTTAATCTTGTCAAATTGGAAAAAATAGACCTTAGTTTTAACAAATTTAAATCGAATTTAAATCTCTATACACATTTTTCTCATTGTCCAAATCTATTGGAAATTAATTTAAGTTCTAATTGTATTATTTTAGTTGATACAGACGAGTTGTCTAGTTTATTAGACACGGAGTATAGGGATTTTTTAGACGATGAAAAAGCTAAAAAACTATCAGTGCCTAAGCTCAAATTGTCCAATTTGAAAAGGCTGAATTTATCGAATAATCAAGTCTCGTTTATAAGGGGTGGATTTATTAAATTTTTAAACTCGGTGTATAAATTAGCTCCTAATTTACGCGAAGTTATTTACGAGCAATCGAATGGACTTAAACTTGGTTTAATTGATTCGAATGAGAGCTATTGTTTTCAAGAGGAGACATTGGACGAAGAGATTAAGCTTAAATTAGAAGTTTTAGATCTAAGTTCAAATAGTTTAAAACATTTTCCAAATTTTCTACTCGATTTAAAACATTTAAAAGAATTGTATTTTAATGGGAATTTTGTTCAAAAAATACCGAGTGCTTTTTTCAAGGAGACTTTCACTCTAGAGGAATATAATTCCAATTTTAAGAAGTTAATTATTGAGAAAAAGCCGGGTTCGGATGAAGAGATAGAAGACGAGGACGAGGAGACAGTGCGACGTAGAAATAAAAAGAAAAAATTTCAACCGCCTAAAATCGATCCTTTGGAAGAGCAAGAGATCCAAGTCAAACAAAAAGAAGAGGAATTAAAATTTAAAAATTACATTTGTGATAAATTAGAAATTTTGCATTTAAATTCGAATCGAATCGAGTCGATTTCACCGACTTTTTTTTCACATTTCAAGTGTTTAAAAGAATTAAAATTAAATGATAATCCTCTTAAAGACCCACCACAACAATCCATTTGTCTAAGTTCATTGCCTAAATTAGCACGGAATAAAGAAACAAAAGCCTTGACCAAATTAAATGAAAGTTCGTATGAAAAAACTGTTGTAATACAACCAACACGACCAAAGACTTCAATTTATCATTATGATCAATTTTATCCGAATCAAAAAGACCTAGAACAATTGCCTAATTTATTCATGCAAAGCTCACTGGATCTTAAACCTTTACAGACTTATATGATCAAATATAAAAATCGAGAAGGTAATTTTTCAAATTTTATGATTAGTAGAAAATAAAATTTTTTTAATTTTTTTTTGTATTAGATATGATGTTAACAAATATGTTTATGATTATAAAAGATAATATAGATTCGTTGGAGACATTGCTTAAACTAATGAGACGTTTAAAAATGCCAATGGATCGAGTACAATATGTGTGCAAAGAAATAAATGATTCAGTGGCTAAGAATTGGAGTAAAATTGAACAAATTGAATTTAAACCGGAACCTGGAAAATTTCGTTTGAGTCGTAAGGAATTGAATAAAAAAATGCGTCAATATATTCTACGCTTACAAGCATGGAATTTGTTAAATGTATGGCGTAGTACGTATGGTACAGATGCACAAAGTGAAGAGCTTGTTAGAATATTTAAGCTTATGAGCTCGAATCAATACGAAATGGAAATATATGAAAAGCTTAATATGTTTAAATTAAGCTCTAGTATGATACGAATATGAACAAAGCTAATTTCTTCTTTTTTTTTTATAGATTTTTTTGTTTTGGATTTATATTGATTTATTTATTTAATAAAAAATGTATACATTTTACAAGTTAATTTGTTCTTCACAATAGATAAGAATTTAAAAAATTAAGATTAGCTTTGAAGTTTTTCTGAATCTGCTTAAGACAAATTCTAGAATCAAATAGGAAAAGGATTTAAGTGTGATACTTAGGAATGAGATAAAAAAGAAAATCGATTACTAAGCTTAAAAAGGCGTTATTTCAGATACCGTGTGATTCAAATACCTTTCCAATAATTTATTTTGCTTTCATTTATTTTACCAAATGGTAAACTAAAGTTTGTGATCAATTCGTTCGATTCAAAAAATTTAAATTTTTGTACAATTAAAAAATTTAATTTTTTTTTTAATTCATCTACTCTTTCAATTGTTTTATATTTAAATAATTTTGTCTCATTATTTTGAATCGAGCGAATTTGTCAAAAACTTAAGTTAACCTTACCAAGTAATTAGTAAAAAAATTTAAAAAAACTTTAAAAAAAATTCTCTGAAAATTTTCACAGAAAATTTTTTCTCTTAACTTTTTTTCTGAAATTTTTAAGTTTTTCTCTAAAATATTTTTCTCAGAAACGATTTAGTGCCTGTTGCAAATATTTGAAATATAATACCTAATGATGTGGTCGAACCAATTTGGGAAATAAGTTTCTATCAAAACTTTTTTTTTTTAAATTGTTTTGCTCATAATTCTCAAAAAAATTTTTTGAATATATAAAACAAAAAATTACCTGGATTAAATTGAGCTCTAGTTTACAATAGTCCGTATTTATTATATAAATAGTATCAGTTGATTTTTGAGATTGATTTGAATCCATTTCTATCTCGTTTTGAATAGAAAAAAAAAGAATTAAAATCTTTTAATCCTTTTTTTTTTTGATAATCTAAGATTCTTTACTTTTTATTTTAATAAATCTAAAACAAAAAAGAATTTGAATAATTCAAAGATTAATGAAAACAGTTTATTTTTTAAAAGATGAATACAGACAGATTGGTTCACATTTGAAACAAAAAATAATAAAATAACAGAGTAATGTTATCTGTTATTGTTTTTTAGACTTTTAGCTGAATATTAGTTTTAGGTGTTAAAATTTATTTATTAAAATATTGTTGAATAAAATATTGTAGGGGTTGTGAAGTTCATATCGATTCACTCATTTCAATTCGTTCAATTTGATCAAAATTTTTTATTTTTCTTCTTTTCTGTTAACTTTAAATTGCTACAAAATTTGACTACTTTGGAAAAAAAATGCCTTTACATTTCAAGTTAATATTTAATAAGTAGAATCTAACCATTATATTTCAAAAAGATATTCAGTTCACTGAACAAATAAAAATAGTCTTGACCATTAGTCATTTGACTTTCCATAAGTAATATAATGTATTTTATTTCCATTTTCTTGACTTAGGACCTTAGATAATTTACTAGATAATTCATTGTTATTAATTTGTTTAAGAAAGAAGATTTTATGTTTAAAATAGATTTGAGTAATAGACTCTAGTTTTAGGGATTCATTTAAAAGGTTAGGACATAATTTTTAACTCCAATTGAATTCTTAATTAAGATACTTTGGCAATGTTAAGTTTAGCATCTAAAATATCAGAATATCAATTTGATTAGAATATTTTAATTTAGATAATTCAAACGTAAATTTGTGTAAATTTTATTTTTACACTTTTTTACATTTTATTTTATTTGAAGTTTTCATAAAATCACAAGTTAAAGAAATTTAAAAAAATGATATTTTGATATTTGATACAAAACTTAACATCGCCAATACTTTGTATAATATCCAACTCTTGTAGATAGTTTATACCTTTTTGTTTGAGAATATTTAGCTCTCCAATTCTAAAATTATAGTACTCAAGTAGTCGTTCTTTGAAAAGGATCGATGAGCAGATTTTAAAGCATTAAACTCGATCATCCATTTATATTCAATGAACCAATTAATATTCTTCAAGAAAAGTATAAAATCTTAGAAGACGTTATGGAAAATTCGAAATTTTGACGACAAAAACGATAGCTAAAAAAAAATAGAAATATTTTCAAATAACACCCTTACACCTTACTTTTTACAACCTCCAATATAAATAACACATTGGAACACTAGTATCCTCGCTATATGTCAACAAGTTTTGAATAGTCAGAAGGATGATGAAAATTTAATTCTAACAAGATCTAAAACGATTGTGTATTAAAAAATTTTGATCTTTTTAAAAGGAGAGTCTATTTTTTAAATTTTTTTTCTTTCATAAAAATATTTAATCGAAAACTTTGTATTAATTTATTTATTTACCAACATTTTCATACAAATATTAAAATATACTATGAACTGTTTAAATATCTTCAGGGAAAAAAAAAGACTGGTTAACTTAATTGAAATTTAAATTTTTTTTTTTACGCTTTTAAGAAAAACATAAATTCAAAATAAATAAAGAGGCAACAAATATTTTCAATAAAACATGTTGAATTTTGCATGAAACACTAACATTTAAACATATGAATAAAATATTATTTTTTGTTGTTGTAGGTATTACAAAAATTGCCTTAACTAAAAAACTAACATACAAAAAAATTCTTATAATTTATCTATTTAAACTTAAAATATTCTTGAATCTAATCCTAATAATAATAATGCTCTAAGAACTTAACCCATAAATCTCTTCAACAAAATATCTGAAATTTATTAAACTATTCGACTCATGGAGATATTTAACATTATTATTCCAGTATAATAATAACTAGTAGCCTCGGTTTAATGATAAATAAATAAACAAATTGTTTCATTTGATATTCCAAAAAAAAAAAGTAAAAGAATTTTATTCTTAGAGAGTTTTTCACTAATATTGATAAATAAAAAAAAAGAATAACTACAATTTATAAAATTTTAATTTTATACAAAGCCTAAGCGTTACCTGAACACTACCATCCAATCATAAAACTTATTCTATCTCGGATTTTAGAATAATTTTCTAAGGTTAATTCTCTTTTTATATAATGCCATTCAAAAATTCTTCCAAAAAACATAAAAATTTTTGCTTATCTTAACACAAAAAATAAAATTTCTTTTTTCTTTTTTTTTTGATTTCTTTAACTTTATACCAATCTATAAGAATAGAAAAAAAAAAAGATTTAATTTTCTTTTAGTTGTTGTTGTTGTTGTTGTTTCTGTTGTTTTCTTAAACTGATACTTATCGAATCGGATTTAAGAGAAACAATTATATGATTATAATATATTCTAAGTTTAAGATTAAACTAGCTTGGATTTTGATTATTATTAATAATTTATTTTTTGAACCTTAAGTTTATGATTCGTTTATCTTTTTTGATTCTAGTTCATCTGAATATTCTAATCTCAAATTACTACTAATTGATCCGCGCTTCTTGAAATAATGCAAAAAAAAAAATTTTTTTTCTTCTTAAAATCATGGTCCTCGCAAATCTGATCGTACAATCCAGCTTTTTTTCTTTTAATGAAAATTAGAACCAAATGCTTTAAGTTAAGAAACTCTAGAATAAAAAAAATAAAGGATTCCTTTTAAGAAATCTCTCTTTTTTTAAATGAAATTGTAATGTCATAATTATATAAGAATACGCTTATCATCGCCTACTCTTTTTTTTGTATTATGAAACAAGTTAGGTAGATAGGTAGGTAGGCAGATAGATTTATTATCTCTCATTTTATATTTATCAATATTATTTTTATAATAATCGATTCAAAGTGTTTATTATTTTTATTTGCAAAATTATATAAGTTTATTTTTAGTTTTAAGTTTGATAAGAGAATGTTGGATTAAGATTTATTTTGAAATAATCAATTTTGATTGACTTGTGTGTAAGAGGAGTAGTCGAAGAAAAAAAATTATGAATTATGGTAAAGCTTAAGGGTCGTTTGTCGGTCAAAAGAAAGAGTCATTTATGTTCAACAAAACATGGTTAGAATTTTAAAAATAAGAAAAATTTTTTTATTAAACTCTTTTGAAAAAAAACTTACTTAATCAATAAAATCAAGTTCACCAATCAAAATTAATTAAAAATCTAATTGAAAATTTATGAAATTCTAAGCCTTAGAAAAAAGAATTGATTAACGATACCAAATTATATAATAAAATTGAATATTAAATAAAGTACTGATAATTTACAATCTGATTTGAAGAAAACTTCTAGGCTAAAAAAATTAAGAGGCTTTTCTATAAGCATAAAATCAGAAGAGATAATTAACCAATTGTTGAAATCATATGTTCCAACATAGGTTAATTAAGATTTATGATATAATTCCAAGAAACATAGATATAGCCATAATTATAAGCTTAACTTCTTTTTTAAATATTAATAAATATTTTATTTAAAAAAAACTGGATTTAAATAAAAATATGAACATAAAACAATCTGAATTCTTTTTTTTTTCTTAAAAAAAAATAAACAAATAACTTAAACTAGAGTAATTAATTATTTAAAAATTTAAGCAGTTGATTCTTGTTCTTGTTGTTGTCTTTGATCTCTTCTTGGTCCTTGATAGTTATTGTAACGTGGTCTTGGTCTAAATTCACGTGGACCATCTCTTTGTGATTGTTGTTGATATCCACCGCCCATTTTATTTCCATATC
Organism: Brachionus calyciflorus; assembly: GCA_002922825.1. Lineage (NCBI taxonomy): Eukaryota > Metazoa > Rotifera > Eurotatoria > Ploima > Brachionidae > Brachionus > Brachionus calyciflorus. The sequence goes on from NTPY01000913.1 coordinate 504,326, forward strand.
CGTATTGTGGACGTCTGCCATAACCATTACCACCGTATCTCATTGAACCACCTTGACCTTGTTGTTGTTGTTGTGGTCCATCTCTTGGTCTATATGATGATGATGATGATGGTCTACCACCATTGCCACCGTATGGTCTACGTGATCCACTTTGATTTCTTTCATAACCACCACCAACATTGTTATTGTCTCTAACATATCTATTATTGTCTCTTTGATATTCTCCATTATTATTGTATTGATTACCACCATATTGATTTCTTGGTCCTCTATTGTTATTGTATGATCTTCTTTCTCTTTGTGGTTGATCTACTCCTTCAACTTGTTGATCTTGTTGTTGTTGTTGTGGTCCATTTGAGGTATTTCTTGGTCCACGACTGTATCTTCTTGGAGCATATCTTGGTCTTGGTCCACGTGGTCCTCCTCTTTGTCTTTGTTGTCCTCGTTGTGGTTGTTGTTGTTGTTGATCATCACCTTGTTGTTGTTCTTGTTCATTTGTATTTTGTGATTGATCATTTTCACCATTTTCTTGTTGTTGTTGTTGTTGTGGTCTACGTCCAACAACACGTTGTCTATATCTCCTTTGTTTTCTTGGTCCTCTTTGTTGTTGTTGTTGTCCTTCTCCTTCTTGTTGTTGTTGTTCAGAAGTGTTTAATTGTTCATTTGTTTGAGACTCGTTATTTTCGTTATTTTGTTGTTCACCAGATTGTGATTGTTGTTGTCTTCTTGGTCTTCGTTGACCTGATCTATTACGTCCACCTCTATATTGTCTTCTTCTTTGACCAGCACGATTTCTATCTGGAGCATATTTAGATCCTTGTACAGGCTCACCATTTGGACCAGTTACATTCGATGCTTCTTTGCCTTTTTCACCTTGAACAATATCGAATTCGACTTTTTCACCTTCACCAACACTTTTTTTATATTTATTTGGATTGTTTTTACTAATGGCACTTTGATGTACAAATATGTCCTCATTTGTGTCTTCACGATTTATAAAACCATAACCATTTTTAACATTGAACCATTTGACTGTACCGCTTACTTTAGTAGCCAATAAAGGTTTTTCAACGACTGGCTTTTCCTCTTTGACGCCCATGTCTGTTTTAGCAACACCAGCGTCATTTGTTAATTCAACTTGTCTTGTTTCTACTTCAGTCATTTTTAATTAAGATCTTAAGTAATGGTTGGTTGGTGATTTAAAGAAAATATAAATTTATGTTTTTTTTTCTTAAAGCTAGAATAAAAAGTCTTAAATTCTCGAATTTACTAAGCCCTTATATATTCAGTTAAATTTTTAGAAAAAACATGAAAAATCTTGCCATATGTACATGAATTATGATTTTTTTTTAAATCAAAAATATGAATGAAAATTAAAATTTTCTCTAATCACATGGTTATTCTGAATATTTCTCAAATTTTATTTTATTGTGCAATTACATTATTTTTAATATTACTAAAATGAAAGTTTTATTTTTTTATATTTGATTATTTAGCAAAATAAAAAATTCGTCCCTAGGTGGATTCGAACCACCAACCTTTCGGTTAACAGCCGAACGCGCTAGCCGATTGCGCCATAGAGACTTCACTAGAAAGCGCTTCCTTTGTAAGATCAAATTTTAAAATCATTTTCATATTGAATACACTTTAATATAAAACAAAAATTTGATCTTATAAGCATGAGCTGCGATGGCCGAGTGGTTAAGGCGACAGACTTGAAATCTGTTGGGATTTTCCCGCACAGGTTCAAATCCTGTTCGCAGCGAATTTTTTTTTAAAACTAGTCGACTCACAAAACTATTTTATATCTTTATCGTTGAAAGGCTTAAATTTCAAAATTCCATTTTTAAAAAGAATATCGCCGGAATTCTATGCAAATTTGGCTGAAGATTCAGGGAATAATGAGATTTTTTTTGCATAATAAATTTATGCTCATTTTAAAGCGCTTACAAAAATCTATCTGATTTGCTTTTTTTAGATACAGTGCTTCTACAATATTGAGTTTTTACGTGAAATTACGTAAAATCGGGTAATCTCGGGTAAATATACGTTTTTTCACTTTGGTAATTTTGCGTAATTTCACGTAATTTTTCATAAAAACACAATATAATAGCAGCACTGTATGATATTAAATTTTTTTTAGATCATTAATATGCCAACAATACTGATTTGTTACTGTGAATTCACCGAAATTCACTGGAATTCCCAGAAATTCGAAAAGGCCAAAAAATTTCATTAAATATTTTTTTAAATTTTTCGAAGAAAATTCTCAAATTAAATTCTAATTTTTTGAAATTCTCTCTTCCTTAACTTTTTTCGACAAAATTTCGAAAAATTTACGTTTTTTCTCTGAAATTCACTGAAAATTTCCCGATTTTTTTCCTAATAATTTTTTTAAATGATAACTTTACAGTAAATTTTTTTTGTAGAATTCCGGTGAATTCATCGGAGATCTCGCGAAATCCCAGTGACAAATCAGTACTGTAAAAAGCCTGATTATTCCAATTCTTATCAACAACAATGAATTAATAAATGCAATTGAGGCACCTACACGTATTGGCTCAAAATATAATGTTAGTAGAAATGAGTCAGTGAATTTTACATTCATAAAACAGGAATTTTGATTTAAATTTAGAATTGATTAAACCAAGAAAATTTGAAAAAATGAATAATTGAATATTTGAGCATCCTACAGTTCTTCTTCTAGATTTACAGCTGCATACCCATTTAAATGTTTGTTAATTATTTGATTTTGAGGAAAACTTTATACTTAACATTCATATTTTCATTCGAATTTGAGCTTTGGATGAAATTTTTATAATTTAAGTCGACAATTTGGTTTTTATCTAGCATAGAAAAGTTCATCATCAAGAAATTATTTAACTTACAAGAGGTAAAGCTGAAAAATAAAAAATTATCTCCAAGGTCTTCTAAAAACATTTTTCAAATTTTTATCCAGTTTTTTGCAATCAAGGCCGGTCAAGAATATTTTTCCCAAACATAATTTGACCTTCTCTTTCAGAATCAAAAGGGTGTGACTAGGTGTATCATATAATTTGATAGAGTGTTTCAGGGTGTATCATTTGGAAAAACATTTAGGTTCAGTTTTCTCATTAAAATAAATTTCCTCTGGTTAAAATAAAAATATCCCTGAGGTTTTAGACCATGAGGAATAATTTAAAAGAAAAAAAAATAACTAGGAGGCATATTTCCCGATTTACACCGGGTGTAGTTTTTAAAAAAATTTTAAGGTGTGCCTTTTAAAGGTTACCGCACTTTTGAGTCTTTTGGAAATTTTTCGATAATTTTTTAGGCTCTTCGAATTCGATAAGCTGATATATGCTGATTTAGCGTCGGGAAAGGTTATATATTATTTCCATGGTTTTTACCTTTTTTTTGTTGACAACTAACATTTTAAAATTCCATATAATTTCATCAGAATCTTGATATAAAATGTAGAGCATTTTTATAGAAAGAATGTTTAAAATTTAATTAAAAATTCGTAAAAAATCTTAGAATCTTACATTTTAAATGAAAATTTTTTAAAATGTAAAAAAAAGGAATGCTTGTGAATTTCGTTTAATTCGATGTTTTCAATTCCGAAATTCCAAATAACTTTATTTCTATAAATAATAACTAGGAATATTTGGCCCACTTTCTAGATAATTTTATATAAGATCTGGATATTTTAGATGTCGATAAATTTAATTTAGATTAAATGAAATTATTCTTTAACATCTGAAAGCCGAGTTATGCGTGGTCATGTGTGTGATCTTAAAGATCAATAGCTGAAATTTTTTTAAAACCAAGTTATGTAATTAAATGTCGTTAACAGTGATGATTTAATCTTTGGAATTAACCATTCTTTCGTAAATTTCCGTAAAATTACTTTTTTTTATCTGGGAACTTACAAAGTCAATTCAATCTGCCTAAAACCAAGATTTAATAAAATTTTAAGTCATGTTGGCTCTGTACAGTAAATTTCAATCCGTAATTTCAATTCATTCAAATTGCTATAAATTTTAAATTTCTAAAGAAAAAATTATTTTTTATATTGCTAAAAAATGTAACAATTTTGCTACACTCAAAAATTTACATCTACTGGCGATGGGAAAAATTCTTAAAAAGTTGTAACACTTTGCAGATATAATTTTTGAATTAAAGCAAAATTTTTACAAAATGTAACAATTTAAAGAATAATAAATTAATTCTATTTACATGCAAAAGTTATAAGAATTTGAATGAATTGAAATTTACTGTCTAAATTCTTTAAACTGATTGAAAAACAACTTTTAAAAATTTAAAACCATAATTATAATTAAAAAAATACTATCATAAAATGTAAAATTTTGTTGAGATTTTACATTTTAAAAAAGTCTAATTCTCTCAAATTCGTTAATACTTTGCTTAAAAATAAGCAATATCATATTCAACAAAAAAAAAATTTGGTTTTTGGCAAATAGAAATTCTTGTTCATCTGATCATGCTTTATTTTCTAAGAAAATTTTTTTAATGAAAATAAGTTTTTAAGTTCTGCAAAATGTTAAATAATTGAAATCAACTGCGTAATTAAATTGAACAATTTTGCAGAGCTTTAATAAATAAATTTTGAGCATGAATAGATGAATAATAATTTGTATTTGCCTGGTTTGTGGTTTGAATTAAGAGAGTTCAATAGATTCTATTTCAGTCTGACAAAATTCAAATACTTGGTGAAAACCTATATTTGTAAATTTAGACGGCTTAAGTATTTTAAAAAATATAGGAATAAATAATGATATGTAAGATTTTAAGTTTACAAAATGAATCTGGTTGGTCAACTGAATTAAATTTTGACAAGTGCAAAGTTCTCCACATCGGTAATAACAAGTTTGACTACGATTTTGATTCGAAACCACTTACTAAATCTATTTGTGAAAAAGACTTGCTTAATAATTTCAAATCGAAAATTGATGAGTGGTTGTTGAAATGTTTTTCGAATCGACTGCTATAGCCCAGAGGGACTCTGCTTGTTTCAAGCTGCAGTTACTACTACTTCTACTATAAGTTTTCCTAATTTTGTAAAATAAACTAATACTAAACAAAATTACTGCTAATGTTATCAAAAGCTTTTTTTCTTCCTTTTTTTAATCTTTTTTAAAAAAATTCCGTTTAAAAGTCGAAATCGACAAAACAAAGAATGTTTATATTAAAAATAAATATCATTTTAGAAAATTAGTACTGATATAAGCATATTTATAAATGGTATTCAAAGAGGTCAAAAAAGTTGCATATTCAGTAGCTTTTGTCTTCTATGTAGTTTTACTTATTAAACCTCATTGTATGGCTATAGGTAAAATAAAATTGCAATTTTTTTTTGCTAATTTCTTTTGAATAAAATCAATATATTAATTAATAGAGACAATTATTGTGACAAATGAAAATGAGCTTCCAAATAGTATAAAAAATACAATTGTTTATATAAAATTCAAAGATGATCCATACCAAATAACAGATAACTTGGATATAAGTAATAATAGCATGTTGATCATAGAGCCCGGTGTAATAATAAAATTTATTTCTGCATCGAAAGCAGATATTTTTATTAGAAATAATTCAGCAATAATTGTAAATGGAACAAGTACCGACAAGGTCTTTATACACTCGTTAAACAATTTAATTGTTTTAGTAAATTCAACTGGACAAATTAATTTTTGTGAATTAGAATATAAAGAGAGCATTCAAATTAGAGATTCAAATTTTAAAATCGATAATTCTAAACTAATTGATCAATATAAATTGTTTAGTATCGATGGCAGTTTAGTTAGTATGAATAATTTTATTTCAGATTCAAGAATCGATATAAAGTATTCTGATTTCTTTATGGAAAATGCATTATTTAATAGTGGTTCTCAGATAAAATTAAAATATTCACGAGCAGCAATTAAAAATTTAATTAACTCATATCCATATTCGTATATTTACTTATATGGTAGTCATTCTACAAGCATAGTTAATTCTAGTTTAGGATACTTATCAAATTATATTCCGTATAATGAAAATGATATTTATGAATTTACGAATGAAAACTACAAATTTGACTCGTCTTCTGATTGGTCCAAACAGAATTTTCTGAATTTAACTGATTGCAAAATAAATGGACTTTTATTTGATACAAAAGACTCTAAAAATCTTAAACTAAATATAACAAGCTCATATTTTGACAATTATTTTAATATCAAGGCATTAAGAGAGCTATCAATTGAGAAAAGTACGATCAGGCCAGCTTTTTCATATAGCATTTTTTCAAGTGTTTTAAACTTAAATAGAAATACTTTTCTTTCGTCTTTTACACTTAATCTAGATGATCAAAACTCATCATCATCATCAGTGTATATTAATCAAAATAATTTCAAATCTTCAAGTTTAATTGAATGCTTAAAAAAATCTAATGTAAATGGTGTTTTCGAAATGAAAAGAAACAAATTTGAAAATGTTTTATATTTTAATAAATGTTTCAACATGACTTTAAGAGAAAATAGCTTCTTAAGTCAGGATAGCTGTCTAATTAAAAGTTCACCATTTATATTTGATTATAAAGAAGAAAGTTTAATTCAAAATGACGCTCGTTATAATTATTGGAATACAAATGATTTTTATATAGCTCAAACTAAAAATTGTCTTTTCTATGAGAATCTATTGCTTAATGAATTTTTATTATGGCCCATTACAAATTCATCATATCATCAAATTTTAATAAATCAAACAAATAATGAAGATTCATTCATTTTGAGCAAAAATCAACTCAAATGTGGATTTTTAAGAAACGATTTAGTTCTAACTAAAAATCTCATTCAAACAAATAATAGTACAAAATACTATGCTAATTACAATATTATCGTTATGCCAAACGTTACACTTACTTTGATGCCAGGCATTATAATTAGTTTTGCGCAAAATAGAGGTTTAATAGTTCTAGGTAATTTGATTGCGAATGGAAGCAGCGAAGAAATTCAATTAACTTATGATGGTGAATCTTATTTTAAATGGTCAGGAATTGATTTTAAAGGCCACAATTTCTCCCACATGTATCAATCGAAATCAATACTTGAAAATGTTAGCATAAATGACTGTAATTTGTTTAATGTGGAAAACACTACTAAATTAGAAATGAAAAAAATTAGATCAACAAATTTAAATAATCTTATAATAAAAACAAATTATGACTTTGTTTTAGAGGAATTTCGACAAGAAAAAACTGACTATGGATCTTTATTTTCACTTGAAACAACTAGTTCGAATGCATCAATAATACTAACTGATTCAAATATTTTTTTCAATGGCCGGTTTAGTGTTATAACAATTAATAAAAGTCTTATAATAAAAAATAGCTATATAGAAGCATACAGTGTTTATTTGAAAAATTCATGTCTAAAAAATGACTCTAAATGTCAGTTTAATGTTATAAATTCTTCATTAGAATCGAAACAATCAGGCATAAATTTCTTATCGAATTCAGATTTGAACATTTTAAATAGCAATCTTACATTCAACTTATATGGAGGATGGTACGGTGACAATTATTTTAAAATATCCAAGCCTAATCAAAATCAATTAAAGGATTATAATTTTTTAAATTTTTATTTAATAGATAGCATGTTATATGCTAATGATGTTTTATTTAAGACAGATAATCACATAAGCTTAAATATTATTATCAATTCAACGAAAATAAATACAGATTTAAATAATTTACAATTATTTGAAACATACAACCAGCTTAATACAATAAAGCTATTTATGTATAAATGTCACTTAAATACAATAAATATAGATTTTAATGTGTATGACACAACCAAGTTTTATTTAAATTTCATTGAGAATTCATTTATGGGCGACAATAAAAGTGTAATAAGCATAAGAGGTCAATTCAAAGAGTTAATTATCAAAAAGAATATATTCATGAATTATTTATTTAGTGAAAACTTTTTAAGGATTTTTTTGAAGAATTATTACGATACCAATGTAGAATATATGAATATAGATATAAGCGATAATTATTTCTCAAATATGAAAACGAATTGTTTAATTTTTCTAGATAATAATTATCAAGTTCAAAAATTAAATTCTAGTCTACTTGATTTCAAAATTTACAATAATAGATTCAAAAATATAAAAAATTATGTAATAGGTACAAATATGAATAATAAACAATTTGATTCGTCAACTAAAATGCTTATAAATGCTTCGCTTAATTATTGGCAAACAAATTTTTCCTTAATTATAAATAATAATTATTTATATAATAAATATACTAATGATCTAGTTGGCATAAATGTATTGCCATTTTATCAAGATGAGAATTTGAACGTTCTAAATAATGATTCGTCAGATGGCTTATTTGATAGTGATTCTAGTTCGTTTATTGGCGGAACACTACAAAATAAGAATGTTAGACTTATGCCAACTAGAATATATACAGTTATAGCTGATATTTACATACCGATTAATCATACACTTACTTTAGAGGCCGGCGTAATTATAAATTTTTTCGATCGCTTTCACATTTATTGTTCAGGTAATTTAATAGTAAATGGTAATCAAACACATTTAGTTGTTATTAATTTGAACACCACAAATAAGGAAAATGAAGAGCCGTTCAATTTAATTGAATTTAAAGAGGAGTCTAATTTTTATGGTTTATCGTCTTTAAATTACCTTAGTCTAAATATTTATGAATTTATCTCTGGATCAGTCCTATTAATAAGTACCAAGAATTTTTCACCCAAACTAAACAACATAATAATTTCAAATAAATATAATTATGAAGAAATAAATAATTTATATTATAAAGAAAACTATGGAATACTTTTAAACAATGGAAACTCAACTACTCAAACATTAAATATCAATAATATATCTATTTTTGGTTTTTTAAACTGCTTTGTAGTTTCATTCAAAATAAGATTAACGGAGATTATTGACTCAAAATTTAAAAATTGTATTAAATATGGTGTTAATGTTAATTCAAATGAGCTTATAGTAAAATCATCCTATTTTACTTATGACATGTCTACTCAATTTCAAGGTCAACAGTTTAATTTTCTTCTTAGTGGTACTCTAAATAAACTTACTATTCAAGATTCAAAATTTTTTTCTTCGACCATGCCGTCTATTACAAAATCAGTATTCGCCATCAATTCTTTAGAATCTCTAATAGAAAAAAATTCATTTGTAAACGTATTTGTTGAATTTTTCCAAGGTGGCACTAACAATAAAGTTTTATTTATACAAAATGAGTATATGTTTAATTTAAAACTTGATGAATCGAAAATTTTCTCTCATAATAGATATTACTATTTTGATTCTTGCATAGAATGGACATTTGAAAATAATACGTTTTCATTAAATAATTCCGCAGATCTAATAAATCTAAATTTAATTAACAGTAATAGCTTGTGTTCTAATAAAAGCCTTTTGACAATAAACAGAAATAGACTAATTTTAAAAGGCGATAAATTTATGAATAAAAACCTAAGATTTTTTTATATAAATGGTTTTGATGGCTACATAAATGTAGTTGTAAATGAAAATACATTTATTTTCCCGAACGATTTCAATGCAACGAATGTTAATTTTCCATTGATTTATATCGAATCATTAAATAATATTACAATAAATCAAAACGCATTTATGTTTTCTAATTACAACTTTTCGTCAAGAGACGAGTTGAGATGCCCATTTCAAATAGTTTCGAAAAGACCGTATGGTTTGAACGGCAAATACAATTATTTTGGTGAAAAAACTAGTCATATCAACATGAATACATTGAAAAAGAGTAAAATTCAAAAATTTTGTGAAATATTTTTATTGGTTAAAAGAAATTTCAATTTAATAAAATTATGTAAATTTCGTCTTTTTTTAATTGAATCTAAAAAGAATGTCAACTATAAAAGAATGGTCTTGTTGTTATTGCGAATTTAGTTGTTGTACTCCAAATTTTTGAATATTCATCCCAAATGTATCGAAATTACACTTTTTCTTTCTAGCAGTAATTGAGATTATATAGTGGCATTTATAATGTTTCAACCAGTACCAGCAGTTACAACTACTTAAGTTCCAATTTGTTTCATCATATTTTACTCGATAAATCATAGCATCAAAATTTGGCCAATTTTTCACGGACATTGATTGATTGATTGAAAATTTTACAATCTTCTTTTGAAATATCATAATTATCTTCAGCTTGTAGGTAATAACAATTATCTTTTTTCAAATGAATTATTTTTTTGTCGTGACTATTTCAATTATATGCTTCAACAAGATCTAGTTTACCGCTTATTGGAAAATCGTTAAAAATCTTTTGATTCAAATTATCAACTATTTTAACATTGTTTGTTGCTGGATCAGTCAAATATAATGTAGGTGATCGCTCAATGGTCCACTCTTTGATGATATTATCTTTGCATTTAGATAAAAATGGAATTAAACCAAAACGTTTTTTTTTTTGAAGAGGACTTTTTATTTGTTCATGTATCGATTCTAATGCGTTAGTTGTACTTGGTATTTGAAGTATCTTGAGAGGCCCGAGTAATGACTTAAAGAGTTGATGTTTAAATTGTTCTTTAATTAATTTTGATTCAATACAAATGAATGAATAAATATAAAATATAATTTACAGTTTTTATAGAGAAAAGAAAATACATAAAAATAAAGTTATAATTAAGTTAAGGAGTGACACGTTACAAACAAGTTGTTTGAAACAACTTAATGTTTGTAAGAAAACCACAAACAATCTAAAAGGGATAACTAAGTTTATTATATATTTAAGCTTATAGAAATCTTAGAGCATAAGCTCTTAACCACGACACTTCAGTATTCCTGGAGCAAAACCTTCATACCATCCATTATTACCTTTTTTGCACCATCGATCACTGAAATATTCTAAAAATTTCTCGATGGCTGTTCCATTTACTTTTGTCCATTTTGCTGATGGAAATAGTTGAGTATCTAATAAATAGTTGATTATTGAGCGCATATGTGTTTCGATACTTCTATGAACATGAGCCCAACAATTCACTCTTGTTTGCATTTCGAAAACTTTTGAAACCATTTGTAATTGCTGGAGCATTATCTGCAATTAGAGTCGTAAAATTAATTGTGTTTTGATAGCAAAGCTCATAAGCTTCTTTTATTGCTTGAAAAAAATATCAAAAGTCTTCTTCTGTCTCTTTTCGTGTAATTGCTAATCCGATTGGATGCAAACTTTTGGGGCTGTGAAGTTCATGTCAATTCGCTATTTTTT
>NTPY01000913.1:519229-531211 GCA_002922825.1 Brachionus calyciflorus
CATAAAGTCAGTTATGGAAGAAAGTTCAATTGGAAAAAAAAAATTTTTTATGTTTTGTTGGATGTAGCAAAAATGCTATAAATTTTAGCTATTTAAAAATTTATTCCGTAAAATAATAGCACTTGAAATTAGTGTAGGGTTTCGCACAAAGGTTCGACCTTAAAGAAGTAATAAGAACACCTTACAACTCCTCTAAGTAATAAGATAGTTTAAGTCAAATTTGTTTATTTAGCAGTTTTCTTTTAAAAAACCTTTTCTTTAGTTATTTTTTTTATAACATAAGAATTGTAAAACCCATGCCAAGTATGATCAAGAATTAAAAGTTTTATAAGAAAATATAATTAATATAATTTGTTAGATTTTTTGTCAACTAGGGCTCATGATTTGGGACACCATACTACTGAAAAATAATTAGCATATTATTATTTATGCTCTTTTAGAAAAAAATGGTTACATTGAAATCGGAGCATAGCCCGCATCACCAGACAATAGCAAATTCACAATTTTTGCTTAAAATCATTGAGTATTTAAATAATCAAAATGGGAACCATAAAAAGTGTTGGACGCAAAAAAAATTACATTAACATTAACAGCAAGTCATGCCTTAATACTAGGGTTGCGCATCGATTAGTTCTTAATCGATAAATTTCGGCTAAAACCGATCGATACAAAATTTATTTTATCGAAAAATATTTAATTAAATCGATATTTTTTTCTATTTATCGAAATTTAACTTTTTTATTCGATAAGTTTTCGCAAAAAATTTTCGAAAAAAATTAAATGTTAAATGTTTCGATGCGCAATTTTTTTTTAGGTATTAAGTTAATACCTAAAAAAAAAATTTCCCAAAGTTAAATTAAGGGACATAAATATGGAGTACCAAAGTCATCACTCATTTGGGCCAAGTTTTTGGGTGACCAACTTTGGGAAGATATAAAAGGAACATGGGAGGTGCTATGAGTAAACCAACCATATTTTCTTGTAGAGGACATTCAGGGCTATCTATCTATTGATATATAATAAAGATTATGAGGTAAAAATTTTTGGAAATTTTTTATTTTCTACCCGCCGGTATCCTTTCAACAAAGAAAGAAAAATTTAAGTTTTTTTTTAGAGTTTATATTTTAAAATATTTAATTGAAATTTTATCAAATTCAACGATTTTTCCTTTGTTGTAAACTTGTAAAGACTTAGAGCTGGTTTGAATTTTTTTCAGTAATTTTATTAATCATCAGAGTTGCGATCAGTTACATGAAAGTCAGTTATCGGTCAATTTCAGTTTTTCAGATTTTTTAATTTTCAGTTATCAGTCACTGTCAAAAATTAGTTACTTTAAAAAAAATTTAAATCCTTTTATAAAATGATTCAAATATAACGAAATTGTAAAATTAGATATTTTTCAGGAATTTTGGTGAACTAATTATAACAAACCATTTCTATTTATGGTTACTTTTTTTTTTTAATTTTTAAGGGCTTGTAATAAACGAAACTGTCCTAAACTTTAATGGATATAAAGAGGATAAATTTGAAAAAGTTTTTTACCTAAGAAATCCAAATTATAGATTATTAACTAATTTAACATGGTCCTATATGAGATCAGAGTATTTTGAGTTGAAATTATTCTATAATAATCAATCGATTCGAGATAAAGAAGAAATTGTTAAAAAAGTATTTGATGCAAATGAAGTTATTTATCTAAAGATTGTTTTCTTGCCTAAAATCGAATTAAACGGAGAAATTAATCTAAGTTTTCTCACAAGTGAAAACGTTAGAGAGCAACTTAAAATATTTGTTGACTTAAAAACAAGAGTACCTATTGTCTCATGTATTCCAACCGCATTTGAATTCCAAATACTTAATGGAACGTTTAAAATATTTGATTTGAAAATAAAAAATTCAGGAGATTTAGACGCTGAAATGCTTAGACTTCAATTTATATATTCGATTGAGAATGAATATACAAATAGCTTTCAATTTCAAGAAACAACAGATATTTCATTTTTAAATAACTCGATCTTTTTAAAAAGATTGAATGTAGGTGAAACAAAAACTTTATTTTTTAGCATAACTACAAATTCGAAACAAAGTGAAGGTTTCTATAAAACAAATTTAAGAATTTCAAATAAGTTTATTAGTTATATAATTGAAATAACTTACTTTTTAACAAATTTAAATAACGTTCAATTGACTGTGATTACAGAGAACGAATTTACTTATTTTACCGAAGAAAAGCCTTATTGTTAGCTAATGCATCGATTACACTCGTTAATAGATTAGCTAATTATAAGAATACTTTAAAAACAGATTCAAGCGATATGATTACATTTAGTAATTTAACTGAGAATTATTATGAAGTGTATGCCGAAGCTCAAAAACATACTTCAAGATATTTAATTTGGCAACCAAAATCAAGTAAAAATTATTTATCCATATTTTTATCACGACAAACAGTTACAATTACTTGGAGTGTAGTCCCTAAGCTTTACGAAGATAAATATGAAATAAGTTTAGTTGCAGATTTTGAGACTGAAGTTTATGCGCCTGTGGTTGTCGTTGAGCCACTTTATATAGACATTCTTCAATTTGAATTTAATAATTATTTCATAATTAAAGTTACTAATTATGGATTTATAAGAGCCAATAATCTAACTATAAATCTTCCAGATGAATTTCGAAATTATAGATTCCAATTTTCAGAAAAATATGAGAAATTCAATTTAGAAGCAAATACTAGTGTTAAAATAAGAGTTAATGTATATCAAATTAATAGCATTGAAATGGTAAGAAAAAAACGAGATACAAATCGGATAGTTTGCACGAGTGGAATTTCAATCGGTTATGATTTTATATGTGGCGGTGTTCAAGTATACAATTCTATTTCTATTCATCTAGATGGAAAATGCATGTCTGTCCCGGAAATTTGGTCAAATGCTCCCACTGATGGAAGTAGGGTTGTAATAAATGGTATTGGTAATGGTATTGGTGACAGCTCATGTGATATTGAGTGTTCACGACCTAGACAAAATCAAGGTGGATTTTTTTCGAGTTGTGACCCTTGCGTAACAAAAACAGTTTTATGTTCATTAACTTCTATTTCATGTGCATCAAGTAAGAGGAGATTTTGTGCAGGATTAGCTCAATGTTTGATTGATGCTGTAAGAATATGCGGCGGTTTAGGAAGTGGTGGTAGTGGCGTTGGTGGCGGAGGAAGTTCGGGCGGCGGAGGTGCCAGTGGTAGCTGGAAAAAAGCCATGATGGTCTCAACAATAAAATATAAAGAAGATATTGGACCATATATAGTTTTTGTACAATTGGCTATTTTAAATGAGGAAAATATCGAAAAAGAAACCTATGGGGATTTAATTTGGATGAATAAAGAGGCCAAAGACTGGTTAAAAATTAATTTTGAACTTTATTTAACAGATCTCTCGGATTCTGGTAGATACATAAGTGAGAAAGAACTTAAATTATTATTGAATAGTTCATTTTTTTCAATAAATGCTACAGAAATTCAAATGAGAAATCTAATTGAACGCTTTAATAACACACAAATATTAAACGATGATGATGATGATAAAGTCTACAATTCTAGTAATAAAATGAATATGACTTTATTAAATGAACTAAATGCAAAACACGAAAGCTATTTGAATCTAGCTAAGAGTAACGGATTTGAGGATTTCAATTCATGGCTTTCATCTTTATTAAAAGAATTCGATAATGCACCAAATAAAAAGACAATATGCGCAAAAATAAAATTGCTTATTCAGCAAACTTTAGTTTTAACTCGTGAGGGCTTTGAAGCAAAATTAGAACTAAATAATCAAGAACTAATTCAATTAAGAAACATTAGTGTACGATTAAACATATTTTCAAATGATTCACTTAGCAAGTCTAATCATTTATTTTCAATCGGAAATCCTGCATACTCAAATATGGAAAATAAAACTGATACTTTAAATCTAGAGTCAAAACAAATTGGAACTATTACATGGTTTTTAATACCATATAAAGAAGCAGCAGAGAAAATTGAAACATCTTACTCTGTCGGAGGTTCACTTGAGTATTATTTAGAGGATAAAAAAGTTATTTATGACCTTGCACCAGAGACTATACAAGTTAGACCAGAAGCAAGACTTGAACTCATTTATTTTTTAGAAAAAAAAGTGATTGGTGATGATCCTCTGACTAAAGAAATAGAACCATCTATTCCATTTTCTCTTGGTTTACTCTTGTATAATAAAGGATATGGAATAGCTAAAAATTTACAAATAATTAGCTTTGAGCCAAAAATAATTGAAAATGTGAAAGGTTTACTTATTGATTTTAAATTACAAAAAACTGCTTATCTTAATAATGTTCCCATAGACAACAGTCTAAAATTGAATTTTGGTGATATACAACCATTTCAGTTAAAACATGCTCTATGGAAATTTAATTCAACATTAAAAGGAGAATTTTCTAATTTAACAGTTTCATTTACGAATACAAATCCGAATGGGGATAAAAAGTTATCATTAATTGAGAAAATTGAGTATAAAGAGCTTGTTAGATTGGTAAAAATAGACAGACCAATTGAGCTAAATGATAATTTGCCTGATTTTCTTGTTATTGATAATGAATTCCTTTATCTTAAAGGCTTGAAGCCAGATAAAGTTTATACAAGTAACTTTGAATTTGATCGATTTAGTGTTTACTATCTTAATGAAATTTTTACACTCGAAAAAATCAATCAAACATTTATTGAATTCAAAATAGCAGAAATTAAGCCCGAAAATGAAAATAAATTAAGTTTTTCTCCTATTAGGATAAAAGGTAAAAAGATTATTTGGTTTTATAGTATTTTGAGAATAAATCTACACCAAAAGGATACACAAAGCATTTCAATTAGAAAAATATTAAGAAATAATTTTGAGGAAAGACCAATGGAAAATTTCTGGATATTTGAGTATGATTCTACACTTTCTTTTTTAAATGTATTCGATGTTTTAGAATTTTCAAATGAAACCCAAGATGTTTTAAATCAAACAATAATTTATAATTTATTCAAAAAATTAAAATATTCAATTCAATTTAATTCAAATTTAACAGAAATAATAACAACGCCAGAGAATGATATTTTGTTACCGTACTTTAAGGAAAAAAATTATTGTGTTTCGGTTAACTCAAGTTTATTGGAATTGAATAGATTAATTGCCGATATCAATGGTTCTGTGATATATCCTAATTTAAGAGATGGATCATTAGTTTTATTCAAATTAAGTCCAAGTTTCTCTTCTTCAAATAATTACTTTTACATTGATAAAACTAATGGTAAGATTTACAGTAATATTAGTTCGACACAAATTAATCAACACAAATCTGAAATAGTGAAAAAGATTTTCAAATTTAATTTAACTATTGAATTAAGAGACGAGATTAATCTGATTTCAAATTATTCATTAGGCTATAATGGTAACTTTTCATATGCCTTTTTAGAAATTAGAATTGATTTGGATTGTGACAACAATGATGATAAAGGAAATGATAAAAAAGTTCTAAATTTATGGAAAACTGTATTAGACACATTTTTAAAATATTTTAGACGAATAGTTGATTTTTTGATCCATTTGTTTGAATAGAAAATGATTTTTTATTATAAAAAATTATCATAAGAAAACCTAGAAATTTTTTTAAATATAAAATGAAATTTTACAAAAAACGATTTGAAAAAAACTTAACTCTTCTTCCGCTTGCAGCTTATTCCATCAAAACAATGTCTGAAAGCCGTGTCCTTGAATTTTTTAAAATTGTTTTGATGGGATGAGGCGCATGCGCCTCTCTCTTCAAGCGGATACGGTATATTATAAAATAAAAAAAAAATGCCATGTTCAATCATTTCAATTCATTAAAGCTTAAATTACTTTTTATAGATAATTGATAAATCATTTCTGCAAAATGTTGCTTACTGTTACAATTTTGCACCATAACTTAAGAACATGAAAACATAAGTCTGCAAAAATTGTGCATTTTAAATTTTTCATTGGGTGCGATTCTCACTCAAATGCACAGTTTTTGCAGACTTGTCTTTTCTGATGGTACAAAATTGAAACAGTAAGCAGAAATGATTTATCAATTATCTATAAAACGTTATTCAAGTTTTAATGAATTGAAATGAATTTCAAATAGTCCTTAAAGAAGGTTTTCTATTTTAGAAAACTCAGTTTATAATCTTTAATTTGTTATAATAAAAAAAAAATTCAAATAACTTGTTTATTATTTTCTTTTAAAACCTGCAGAAGAAAACATAAGGACATTGGGGACCAAAATTAATTTATCGAAATTACTTTTTGACATATGACTTTTATATATCATTTTAAAGCTTAGACTCTAAGAAACAATAATATGTAATTATTTGTCAATGAGATGCTCCGTTGTTTTGTTACGATCAATATAAGCAAACATACTTGAAATAAGACTTTTTAATTAATTGCTTTTTTTGGAAATTTTTTAAATACCACACTTAAAAAACTTTTTGAATAATAAAATTTGCAGAAAAACATTTTTATTGCAAAATTTCAGAAATCTCTGAATTCTGTGCAATTTTGCACACCATTAAAAAAGTCTAATTTAAATACGCAATTAAAATTGCACAATTTTTTTGCAGCCGTTGCCAACAGGTGCAGCAAATTTTGCTTTACTATGCAACAATTTTTTTTACCACTAAAAGTCCTTTTAAGTGCATTTTTGTTGGTCAAAAAATTGAAAAAAAGAAAATTGACAAAAAACTTTAACATGTCAAAAGATTTTGATTACTCAATATGACTAACCTTTATATGGCTAAATGTTTCAAAATTATTTTTTATGTCTTAATCTATCCTTATCTCTAGGCTTTTGAAAATATCTGAACTTTTCTAAAAATTCATTGCTAAAATGAAATGTATTATTAAAATGAAAGTTTAATTTTTTTATATTTGATTATTTAAAAAAATAAAAAGTTCGTCCCTAGGTGGATTCGAACCACCAACCTTTCGGTTAACAGCCGAACGCGCTAGCCGATTGCGCCATAGAGACTTCACAAAACTTCCTTTGTAAATTCAAATTTTAAAATCCTTTTTTAACACAGTAATAAATAATCTGCTTTCAGTCGAGTGCTGAGTGGTCGTGTCCCAGCACACTTAAGACAAAACCTACACGTCAAATGTAATCATGAAAAGAAAACTAATTAATCGAGATACTGGTTCAGTCGTCGCCCAGGATAAAAAAGGAGACTGCGATAGGAGTTTTAATACATTGACTTCTATTGATAAATTGGCTAAAATAGCAAAATTAAGACCACTTCATTCATTTTTTCCGAATCGTAAGTCTAGACTAGCTACCTATAGAGATCCGAAAGGAAATATGTTTCAAATCGACCACATAATGATCAGCAAAAAGTGGTGGAAATCGATCAAAAACTGCAGATCATACAACACGATGAATATATCATCTGACCATCTCGTCCTATGTGCGAAGTTCAAGCTTAGCCTGAGATCCACAAAGAAAGCTTGTAATGATAGGTGTAAGTTTAATAGCGAAAAACTAAAAGACTTCTCATGCTGCAATCTTTCTTGGAGCCTATGTTATAGTCAATCGAATTTTTGGAAAAAATTAGCCGGTCCTTTGAATGTTAAAGAATCATTCAACATTGAGCTTAAAAACCGTTATAACGCTCTGTTTATTGAATTAAAAAGTGATTCGATTGATACCTTACAAGAAAATTACGATATTTTTGAGCAAGCTATAAAGGAAACTAGCGAAAAGGTGCTTGAGAAGAAGAAAACTAAAAAACAGCCTTATTGGGTTAGCGAATTTACGATAACTCTAATTGATGATTAAGAAAAGGCCCGTGAAAAATATAAAATGACTTGAAAATCTGAGGATAAAGAAGCTTGGCGAGAGATTCAAAGCTAAGTATCACTAGCATTAGAAAGGGATCACATTGCTAGTATAGAAGAGCAGCTGGATGAATTAGAACAAGCTGATCGAAAACATGAATACGGTACGACATGGCTATCATAAATCAAATGTGTGGAAAATCAAACAACACCAAAGTCAAATTATTAAATGAATCGGTTCCTGAAAACAAAGAACAACTTTTAAGCGATTGGTGTAAGTATTTTAGTAATTTATTATATAACGAAAGCTCTTCATATGAAACAAACTACCCAGATCCATCGGATGACATTTTATCTATATCTTTTTATTATCATCGAATCTATATCTTTTGAAGAGGTAGAAGAAGCTGTCAGAACATTTAAAAATGACAAAGCTCCAGGTAATGATTATGCAGTGACTGCAGAAATATTAAAGGAAGGTGGTGATTTTATTTTAAGATAACTACAACAAATTATAAACATTGTGTATAAACAACGGCTTGCCCCTGAACAGTGGACAACAAGCCTTATTGTACCTCTTCCGAAAAAAGGTGATCTTCAACAAATGACTAATTATCTGGGAATGAGATTAATACCAATAGCAGCGAAAGTTTACAACAAAGTTTTACTAAATCGAATAAAGAAACCAACCGACAAAATTCTGCGTAAAAACCAAGCGAGTTTTCGAACAGGAAGAAGTTGTGTACAGCAAATAAATATTCTAAGAGGCATAATCGACGGGGCTATTATTCAGGATATTTCCTTGTTAATTACTTTCATCGATTTTAAGAAGGCTTTTGATTCAATTAACCGAAAATGTTGTTTTCTATCTTAAGACACTATGGTGTCCCATCAAAAATAGTTGATGCAATGAAAGTTTTGTATGACTCATCTAAAAGCAAAGTGTTCTTAGAAGGTTTAACATCGAAAGAGTTTCCAATAACAACATGAGTTCTTCAAGGTGACGTTTTAGCTCCATTTCTTTTTATTAAAGTCGTAGACTACGTAACTAAAAAGTCTGAAGTAGGTTTTGGTTATCTGACACACAAAGGAAAACAGCAGGAAAATATTAGAAAGTTAAGAAACTCATCAACCCAAATCGAAGAAAAATATCAGATTTTGACTTTGCAGATGATATTGCATTGCTCGAAAGTGACAGAAATAAAGCCCAAGAACAGCTAAATAGTTATAGTGAAAACGCCAAGAAAGTGGGACTTTTAATAAACGCTGAAAAAACAGTTTCAATGGTTTTTAATATCGAAAACAGCGACCCTATCTTTCATGATGGTCATCAAATCTCTATGGTTGAAGACTTAAAATACCTGGAATCTTACATTAGATCAAGTGAGAGAGATATTGAAATGAGAATCGGCCTAACATGGACAGCGTTTGAAAAGCTTAGACACATCCTTAGCTCTTCTAAAATAGATCTAAAAACGAAGAACTTCATAAAATAGTGAAACAGAGACCAATCACCGAAGAATTAAGAAAAAGGCAATTGAAATTTTTTGGCCACTGTTTAAGAATGCCTTTGGATGAGCCGGCAAATATTTACGCATTGTATCAATCGAAGGTTCGCGAAAGAAACAAAATCGGGAGGCCATCGGCCCAATATATTGAACAAATATCTAAATATATAACAAATGATAGTAGAATGAAGCTAACACCATCCGAAATAACAAAGCCATCGATAAAGAAAGTTGGAGAAAATTGATTACCGACCCTAAAAAGCCCGGCCGATGATGATGTTGAATAAATAATGCCAAGTTAAAATTTTTTGTCAATTTTCTTTTTCTTACTTTTTTTTTGATCAAAAAAATTGCTCTGCAAAGCACTTAAAATAACTTTTGGCAACAACAAAAATTTGTTAGATAATGAAGCATTATTTACTGCATTTGGTTTCAAAGTCTGCAAAAATTGTGCAATTTTAATTAAAAAAAATTATTCTCACAAATCAATTAAATATTCAAAAAAAACATGTTTTTATTGATAAAAAAAATTTTTTGCAAGGTCGACGCATTTCATTTAAGTTGGAAAATCTGTTAAAAAAACTCCCAAAAAAAAGAATTTTGTGAAAAAATTTGAGAAAAATCCCAAATTTTAAGAAAAAAAGCGTCAATATCGTGTAACTATCCCATTATTTTTCATGCATGCATTTTTTCTTCTTGGCATTGAGTCAAAGAGATTCTCGATTACCTTTTTTTGGAATCTTTCCAGGATTTCTGTTACAATTTCTTCCAGGGATCGTGGTCCTACTTTTGCAAACTCTCTGTCTAGCCAACTTCGCAAGTTTTCAATAAAATTTAAATCTGAACTGTTAGCTGGCCACTTTATACACTCTATTTTGTTATCGGTAAATCATTCGGTTACTTTTTTGGCTCTATGTCAAGGTGCATTGTCTTGCTGAAATATGAACGACTGGTCTTGGCGTAGCTTTTCCATCGATTCAATCAAGTTTTTTTTCAAAATATGTATGTATCTGGTTGAATTTAATCTCCCATCAAAGATACAATGAATTCCTAGATCATAATAACTCAAAGTCTTAACAGGCTTTCCGGAAAGCCGAGACAACAACTTTCCATTCGAGATTATTTGCCAATAGCCTTCTCCTGGCTAAATATAAAGATGCACTCTTAGAATTTCAATTGATTTCGATTGATTTGCTAGAAGTTTGGATGGTTCAGTGCGATTTTTTTCACTAAAAGGGTCAGATTTCTATCATCCTTTAGGGTAAATATACGCAGCCTGTCTGATCTAGGACGATCTTGATATGATTTTATTTCATTGTATCGATCAATTATTCTTTAAATGAACGATATAGTTCTGTTCAACTCCTTTCAGATAGTTTCGAACGTTTTTCCTTGTTGCTCCATCGTTACAAGGGTAACTGATGGGCGATTTTTGAATTCTGATGGCATTTTCTAACTTAAAATTTTTTAAAATCGACTGATTTATTTTTTGGAGGTAACTAAAAGTTGTTTCTAGCTTATATCCGAAATTTCATAAGGATCGGTTTAGAATTAAGTAAATAAGAGTTCACGTTTTTCTCACTATCTAGCAAATTTTGTTGTTGCCAAAAGTTTTTTTAAGTGCTTTGCAGAGCAATTTTTTTGATCAAAAGAAAAGTAAGAAAAAGAAAATTGACAGAAAAAATGAAATTGCCTTAAATAATAACAAAAATTTGATCTTATAAGTATGAGCTGCGATGGCCGAGTGGTTAAGGCGACAGACTTGAAATCTGTTGGGATTTTCCCGCACAGGTTCAAATCCTGTTCGCAGCGAATTTTTTTCTAATCAAAAAAAGTAAAATCGATAAAAATTATTTTTATAGATTTTTATTATTTTTTTGATGATTAATCACATTTAACAAATTGTTTAAAATTACAAGCAATTAAATTTTTATCAAATAAAGTACCTTTTGGACATGAATATTTTCTTATTTTAAAACTAGACGTCTCTGAATATTCACAAACATAATAACTATTACATTGATCTTTTAAATTTACATAAAAACCATCACCATTATAACATTCATTAATTCTTTCATTTTTTTTTAGCTTGACAATTTGATTCAAATGAGGCATGTAAAAATATCGGACTGTTTTAATCATTGGATATTTGCCTCTTTTACAAAAACTACCAGAAAAATCATCCATATCCATCGACCAAAACATTATTCCACCTAAATGTTTTTTCTTAACATATTCAACCTTTTCTTTGAGACTTTCTTCATTTTCATACCCTACAAATTGATCCCTTCTATAAAGAAATGCAACTTTATGCTCGTCATCCCAACCAGATTCCCAGTTATCATTCATACGCTCACATATTTCATAAAAAGCCAATGTTCCATTTTCTTTTGTATACTTGTAATTTAAGAAAAAATATTTAATTTTATAATTGTCTTTCCTATTTTTAATATTATATATAATGTGCCTTGTTATTATGGTATCTATCAATTAAGCGCTCCTTTATATTTATGAATCTTCGGATATCGGTGTCAAGGTTATATTTTAAAATGTCAAGGTAAATAAATAAAAATAATCAATCAATCAATCAATAAAATAATTAGTTATCTGATTAATTT
>NTPY01000913.1:552758-566292 GCA_002922825.1 Brachionus calyciflorus
TGAATTATATTTATTTTCAAAACTTTCCTTCATTAATACTAAAAAGTATAGCTCATTAGCCTCTTACATTCGAGAATGAATGAAAAATTTACCCGAACGATCAGCAAACACTAGATTTAGATCTTTTGCAGATGGTCTAAATAAACTTAAAAATTATTTCGAAAAAGATGTAAGTTATATAATAGAAAACTCTCACAACTAAAGCTAGTATTAAAAACCGGCCTGACATCTGAGGACGTTCTTATTAAAATTTGCCTAAATAACCTAATGATTCCCTACTACAGGAAGATTCTCAAAAATTTGTGTGTCATTCTAGGTTTTTTAATTCGTTTAGATACCAGTATATTGATACTTTTTACAAATTTAAAATTTAAAAAAACACTTATATGTGGTCATTTTCTTTTTTATATTTTATTGTATTTCTTATTTTTTATTTAAATTTAATTCCAAAAATGGAAGTTAATTTACAAAATAAATAAATAAATATTTTTATAAAACCATGTATTTAGTGGCAAAATAAAGTTTTATTCCAATTTAAATTCAAAATTTCAATTCAATTAAAAATATGAAAAGTTGCACAATTCTTTTAACGCAAAAATCACTCATTAAAAACTAATTAAATAAGCACGATATATGTCGGCTTGGCCAACATTTGCAGAAAATTTTGCTGCTCTATGGAACAAACACAAAAAAAAATGAAAATATTTTTTCTAATTAATATCTGATGTAAAAATTATAAAACACATTCAAACACAAAATATGGCAATTTTTTTTTAATTATATTTTTTTGATGCTTTATTTCATTAAAAAAGGCCAAGGAATTGAAGTTATGCTATGAATGGATTTTATCTTAAATCAATCCTCAATTCATCCTTAATCTATATTTGAAAAATAAAATTGGTTTTCTATTTTTTTTGGCAAAATTTTCGACTTTATTACCATACTTTTTTTATTAATAAACAAATATATAAAATTACTATTTTTTTTTTACATGGGTTGTATTGAGAAAAATTTTCCGCATGTTAAAAGATTTGTATACGAGGTTTTTTATTAATGTTAAAAAATTTTTTTTATTTTGATTCAAGGTTTTTTTGTCTTTGATTGATAAAAAATATTGATCAGTTTTGGCTCTAATTTAGTTTTGGTTTCTTAGCTTTAATTGGCTCTGAATTTGAAACCTAAATTTACCGCTAAAAATTTGCGTGTCTTACTTTCTTAACTATTTTGGCTCTGAATTTTAAATTTTGACGAACTTATGATCATTATTTAAACAATTAAAATATTCTCTTTTAGTTAAAAACATAATTGAAATTTGCTTTCTTGGGAAAATTCAATTTTAGGATTAATTTTTCAACAAAAATTCGGTTTAAAAATATTAAATAATAAAAACATAAACTTCTCTATTAAATACGATTTGCATAAACTAACACCTTCCCAGGCAACTCAATTTTGAAGAAAAATCAAAGTTCATCAGATGATCTTTGATTTTAATTCAAAAAGTGATTCAAAAATGATGCATTTAAAAATCATTTTTTTTTAAATTAAAAAATTATAATTTTCATCAGGTTTTCTTTATTTTATAATTATGCGTAACACTTTTCAAATATTTAAAATTAATTAAACCAATAAAATTAAAGGTTAAAAGTTAAATGACATTCAACTTGTGCGTATTTATTTTAATTCTAAAATTAAGTATAAATATGAGTAATAAATTTTTATTTATTTATAATTTTTTATTAAATTATTGAGAATTATCTTTTGAGCTGAATCGGCTCCCTAAAAAAATTTTTAGGTGATTGATATAAAATCGATCAAAGATATATTTAGCCTATGCATAGGTAAAGTAAACTTTTATGCTGTTTACTTCTATCGTGCGGCTTTCTCTAAAACACACCTATAAGGTGTGAAATAGGAAAATATTAAATTCTTTTCTGTTTAGTCCTTCACATTTAAAATTAAACAATCATAAAACTAAAACATAGTTATAATTAAAGAAGAAATGATGAAAAGCGTCCATCATTCATCGAAGATCACCGATGAATGGTTGGCTATTCCTTCGAATAATCATCGATGACTTTCTTAATTTTTTCTTCGATGATCCATCAAAATTAAGTTGCCTGGGTTTTCAAACCTAATTAAAATTACCCTTATGAGAATTTATTCAACCCTCGATTTTACCATTTTTCACTAATCGCACTTTTGAAAACTTTCAGTGTTTATGTACCGGCAATGTTTATTTAAAAAGTTTAGGCCAATTAATCAAAACGATTCCTCAAAAGAAGAAAACTAAGAAAAAAAGAAAATAAAATGATTAAGGAACAAGAACTAAAACAAATCGATCTTCATTGTATAACGAAACAGCCACTTCTGAAAAAAACCTTTTATTAAAAACAAATTTTGATTTCGATTCGTATTTTTAAAATCGTAAATGAGAATTTTTATTTAAATTTAAATTGCTTTTTTAAATATATTTTTTTATCTTTTCGTTTATCTGAATTTGGATTAAATTGTCTTAATAAGTTCGGAGACTCATTATGAAGCATTTTTGCAAGTCCAATTCATAGATCCAGTCTATTAATGCAATATATTTTCTGTATTTATATAATAATTAATAAATTTTCTGTGGCATCAACGTCAAAGATCCTGTATTATGACATGTGTTATCCATTAGCTATTTATATGAGTCTTCTACAGACTTTCAGTAAGGTCTGAGTCAAATTTAAACTAAAATGACTCAGGTTATAAAGTATGTGTCAAGTGAAATATTAAGTCTGAGTCTCTTAAAATAAGCAGAAAATTTTTTTTTATTAATTTCCAAATGGTGAAAAACTGAACCTAATTATTGCGTTTTTACCATTTGAATCAACAACATTTTTAGAGGGTTAATTGGAAAGGTCTAATTCCGAATTAAGATCTGGTATAATTTAAAGATAAGACCGGGAATTCTGTCGTTTTCGGAATAATTGATAGGTTTTATCGTTTAAAATTTAAGAATTAATGCTTAAAAGTCTAAGTTTCAGTTTATTCAGTTATTTTTTCATTCTTTTTAATCTAAAATTAGGCTTAATTTATAAATTAACATTAGAAAGCAAATGCATAACAAATGCCTGATTTTCTGGTCACTATCACCTAAAAATTCATTCTTTGAGTTGAGTGTTGAAAAAAAAATCTTTTCTTATCGTTTTTCATTAGAAATTCTATTTCGAGTTTTTTGAAGAGGATGTAATGTAAAACTTGGACATATGAATCAAAAATGACTCTGATGCTGAAGACACCAAAAAGTCTTCGGTCTTAATAAGGAACCAAAATCACATTATTAAATACTATTCGTTTGTGATTTATTTGTTTGAATTTTTTTGCTCATCGTAAATCTTAAAATTATACGAAGTAGGTCTTAA
Source organism: Brachionus calyciflorus (assembly GCA_002922825.1). Lineage (NCBI taxonomy): Eukaryota > Metazoa > Rotifera > Eurotatoria > Ploima > Brachionidae > Brachionus > Brachionus calyciflorus. The sequence goes on from NTPY01000913.1 coordinate 556,157, forward strand.
TTCGGAATTAGACCGGTCCAATTTACCCACCAAAATGGGTACAAAAATGAAATTGTACCGTGATACTAATTCAAAATTTCAAATATGTTCCATTTTAAATTTTCACGTTATTTTGTAGAACAGAAAAGGGAGGTAAGGAGGGGAACCCACTCCTTGTTGAATATTAAATTTTTAGTTTTTTTTCTTTTTTAGAAGACAAGCTTTAATTATTTTAGAATGTATTCTATGCGAAATGCAAGCGATGTTAGCATTCTGTCTTCTAAAAAAGAAAAAAAACAAAAATTTGAATCTTAAAAGGCATAAGTAAAATGTAACAAAAATCAAAATTTTGGTTAAATAAAAAATAGAAAACCAATTTTATATTTCAAATATAGATTAAGGACATATTGAAGCTTGATTTAAGTAATAATTCATTCAAAACATCACTTCCATTCCTTGGCCTTCTTTGGATGAAATCAAGCATCAAAAAAATCTAATTAAAAAAAAAACTTGCCATATCATCTTGTTAAAAATTAAAAAAAAAAACATTAAGCAAATTATACTTAAAAACCATTGTTTACGCATCATTACGCGTTCTTTTCCTAATCAATCTTAATGTGTAATTACACGCTGCGACGATGTGTTTAAAAACAACGCGTAATAACGCCGTGTAAAATCAATTCCTTTGCGGATACCTTTAGCCGTGTTTTTTAACTCCCAGGTAATTTAAATAAAATATCTAATATTTTTATTATCTGGTTATATTTTTAAAACACCTGAAATCAATTTTTTGTATCAAAATAATTTATTAGTATCTAATATAATGAATTAAGTGTCAAAATGATTTTTAAATTTAAGGCTTGATATTCCTATACACAATGCCATTACAAAAATCTTTCTACAAATTTTTTAACCTTATTCCTTTTACATTCGAGACATTGTGCTATTTAAACCGATTAGTGAGTTTTTCAATTAAATTATAAAGATTTATATGAGAAGAAAAAGGTCTTAAGTTTTTTTATCATCATTCTCATCAATTACATTTTGACTATTTGACTATTTTATATTTAAAAGTATTTAGTTGTGAAATGATTTCTAAGAATTTGATTTTATTATCAATATAAAAAGTGCAAAATTTAAAACAATCTGCTCCTGTTTTTAAATTTAATTCACACCTACATTATATTCACATATAGATATTTCTAACATTTAACAAATTTGAGATATCCTAACTAGAAAAATTCATAAAAATATTTCAATGCTTGCTTGCTCTATTATAGTGTTGAAAAGCAGCCGTGTTACTTCTATCGGCTCACAGTACTTTTCTCGCTCATACTTTTTTTTAGGTCTCTCATTATTTGTATTTTATTCGCTTAGCGAAAAAAGTATTAAATAAATAAATCAAATTTTATTGAGAAAAAAAATATATAAAGTTATATATAATATAGCACAGTCTAAATAATGTCTAAATAAATAATCTAATGAAAAGACTCCTCATCGTCTGAGCTCATAAAGAATTTTTCAATTTTTTTTTTGTTAGAATCTTCTTCAAAAACGTTTAGCCATTGTGTTTCCACTTGATTTAGAAGAATCATTGCTAAGCTAAAAAGTCTTCGAAACCTTCGAATTTCTTTAATTTTCTGAATACTTTTTTTTTATAAATGTGGTTATGTACTAAAGTTTACTCAATAAGAATGTTTTAACTATTGTTATTCTTTCTAACATATTCAGAGATGGAATATCCCATAAAAATATTAATCTACAATATCATCAGCATATGTTTATGAGTTCCCTTTCTTCTAAACCATAAATTTTTTAACCTTTTATATTTTCATTGAGCTTTATCCTTAACATAAGTCATACTTAATGTCATCAAAACGATATTAATATTGAACAAACACTTAATTATTAACTAATTTGATTTAGCGAAAAAAGTCTTTATTTTTGCTTTTTCAAATTTTGGACTATTTTCGCTAAGCGAATAAAGTCTTTTTTTTTTGGTCTCTTAAAATTAATACTTTTTCCGCTTAGCGAGAAAAGTACTATTTTTTGGGAGCGAAAAAAGTATAGCGAAAAAAGTACTCGCTCCGCTTCTATCACTAAAAAACCTGAACTAATAAAAAAAAAATCAAATTTTTAATAAATAATTTTAAAAAAATCAAATTTTAGATTTTTGCTTGGTTTGCTGGCATATGCTTTTAAACATGCTAGGTTTAAAAGCATATGCGCCAATTCTGGCATGCTAAAATTTTAGTTTACCAATTTTGGTATGCTAAGTTTTTGGTAGCCAACCTGGTTTGGTTTCGGAACAACACTAATTTAAAGTCATTTAATTATATGTCTTATTTTAAACACATGCATATTCTACATGCACGGATATTTGCATATATTCTGGGAATTTCGATTCTTAAATTTTGCATATTTTGGTGGACCTTGATAAAAAATAAATTTTAAACTTTAAAATGATATCCAAGACTGAAACTAAAAAAAACTCTGTATCGTTTGTATTACTCTTTAAATTATTGATTGAAAATAAGAAAAACTCCGCTAAATTAATTTATTTTCCAAAATTGCTTGAAAGAATTTCGAAATAACTTAAAAATAGATAATTTCTGCTCCAGCATAAACAAAGGTTTATTCAAAAATTGACTGAAGATCAAAGATCTTAATTAAAAATGACTGAAGTAGAAACAAGACAAGTTGAATTAACTAATGACGCCAGTGTTGCTAAAACAGACATGGGCGTCAAAGAGGAAAAGCCAGTCGTTGAAAAACCTTTATTGGCTACTAAAGTAAGCGGTACAGTCAAATGGTTCAATGTTAAAAATGGTTATGGTTTTATAAATCGTGAAGACACAAATGAGGACATATTTGTACATCAAAGTGCCATTAGTAAAAACAATCCAAATAAATATAAAAAAAGTGTTGGTGAAGGTGAAAAAGTCGAATTCGATATTGTTCAAGGTGAGAAAGGCAAAGAGGCATCGAATGTAACTGGTCCAAATGGTGAGCCTGTACAAGGATCTAAATATGCTCCAGATAGAAATCGTGCTGGTCAAAGAAGAAGACAATTCAGAGGTGGACGTAATAGATCAGGTCAACGTAGACCAAGAAGACAACAACAATCACAATCTGGTGAACAACAAAATAACGAAAATAACCAGTCTCAAACAAATGAACAATTAAACACTTCTGAACAACAACAACAAGAAGGAGAAGGACAACAACAACAACAAAGAGGACCAAGAAAACAAAGAAGATATAGACCACGCGTTGTTAGACGTAGACCACAACAACAACAAGAAAATGGTGAAAATGATCAATCGCAAAATACAAATGAACAAGAACAACAACAAGGTGATGATCAACAACAAAAACCACAACGAGGACCACAAAGACAAAGAGGAGGACCACGTGGACCAAGACCAAGATATGCTCCAAGAAGATACAGTCGTGGACCAAGAAATACCTCAAATGGACCACAACAACAACAACAACAACAAGATCAACAAGTTGAAGGAGTAGATCAACCACAAAGAGAAAGAAGATCATACAATAACAATAGAGGACCAAGAAATCAATACGGTGGTAATCAATACAATAACAATGGAGGATATCAAAGAGAAAATAATAATAGATATGTTAGAGACAATAACAATGGTGGTGGTTATGAAAGAAATCAAAGTGGATCACGTAGACCATACGGTGGTAATGGTGGTAGACCATCATCATCATCATATAGACCAAGAGATGGACCACAACAACAACAACAAGGTCAAGGTGGTTCTATGAGATATGGTGGTAATGGTTATGGCAGACGTCCACAATACGGTTATGGAAATAAAATGGGTGGTGGATATCAACAACAATCACAAAGAGATGGTCCACGTGAATTTAGACCAAGACCACGTTACAACAACTATCAAGGACCAAGAAGAGATCAAAGACAACAACAAGAACAAAAGTATTAGATAAAAAGCAAAATCCTATACTTGATTAATTTTCAAAATAAATTGTTTAAAATTTTTTACTCAAAATTTAAAATAAATCTTTTTTGGTTCAAAACATCTTTCAAATTTTGGAATTTGATTAAGTACACATTTAGAAAATTTAAATAGTTTTATCAAATAAGATCAATATATTAATAAAACGTACAGTTAATTGCTCTATTTTGGTGAGAATTAAAAATTTGTTTACTATTAAAACTTATCACCAAAAATTTCTTTTTCTAAACCGCACCTTTTTTTCTACCAAAACAAAGAATAAAAAAGCTCTTAAATTTAAATTTTTTTTAATTTATTTTTAAATAACAACCGAGAAAAAAATGCTTAAAAAGCTAATTTGTTTAGTTCTATTGTTTAATTATTTAAATGGTGAGGACATAGTTTGTTACACAACAAATTGGTCACAATATCGTCCAGGCTTGGGGAAATTTGTGCCCGAAAATTTAGATCCATTCCTTTGTACACACTTAATTTATTCATTTGCAAAATTAGAAAATAATAAACTAGCGCCTTATGAGTGGAATGATGATTCAACTGATTGGTCTAAAGGAATGTATGAGAGAACTACAGATTTAAAAAAAACAAATCCAAATTTGAAAATTTTACTTGCCGTCGGTGGATGGAATATGGGGTCTGATCCCTTTATTAAAATAGTAACGGATGATAGAATTATGAACGAATTTGTCGATGATTCCGTTACTTTTTTAAAAAGTAGAAAATTCGATGGTTTAGGTAATTATCAAGTCTCTTTCGAATACTAAATTATTTTTTTATTTTTTTGTTTATTAAGACTTGGATTGGGAATATCCAGCTGGATATAAAAATGAATTTACTAAATTAGTTCAAGTAAATTTTTGATTATTTAAAAAAATATTTGGAAAGAGTTTACTTATTTCGAAGCAATCATGAAAAAAAGAAAACATGTTTTGTAGATTTTTGGGAGCAATCTTTAAGATATTGTTCAATTTTGAACACTTTTCATCAAAAAGATCTTATACAGATATTCTAGAACATTTTTTTTAGTTGCTTAAAACTTGCTCTTGAACGGTTTAAGATATATTTTGAAGCGTGTCAACTTATTTTAGAAAACTTGTTTATCATCTTTTTCTAGAGAAAGAATTCCAAGTTTAATAAAAAAGAAATTAAGAGCTATTTATACTCATTTTCCTCTTAAAATATAAAATAAGAACAGAAATTCTTATAAGTGTGATTGACGTCAATAAGATGGAGTTTGAATTATGCACACCAAGCTAACTACAACTACTAAAATCCATACTACACACATTTGATATTAAGCTTTTGTAGTATAAGTTTATTAAGGGTTCTTCATCTTTCTGATTATTCAAGACTTGTTCACATATATCGAGGTTACTACACAACAAATGCGTAAGAAATGTAAAAAAAACAATAGAGCTCATTTTCTCTGTTTTTTTAAGACGTTTAAAGGTATAAAAGCAATCCCTGAAAAAAAAAATTTTCGTGATAAAAAATGTTTTGAAACTTATTTCAGAAAAGTATTCTAAAAATATAAAAAATAAAATTTAAATTTAATTAGAGACTTAGAGCCAAATATACTCCTCAAAATTTGTTGCTTACTGCTGCCGTTGCTGCTGGAAAAAGTAATATTGATCCATCCTATGACATACCCAGACTAGCCGAGTAAGTTTACTCTTAATAATAAAAATATTTTTTAATTAAATTAATTTTTTTTAAAGAAACCTAGACTTTTTGAACATAATGACATACGTAAGTTAAACTTAGAATATCCAGCAAAAAAAATTAATTTTTTTTATAATAATTTTAAAGGATTATCATGGTCAATGGGAATCATTTACTGGTCATAATGCCCCGTTATATCCAAGACCATCAGAAAATGGCGATCAAAAATTATTAAATGTTGACTTTACAGTCAATTACTATATCCAACAAGGCTATCCTGCTAATAAAATAAATCTTGGCTTAGGTACTTATGGTAGATCATTTACTTTATTTCTAGCAAATTCAAATAATATGGGAGCTATTACTTCTGGTGGTGGTAGTGCTGGCCAAGTAAATAAAATATCCGTAATTTTCTGAATAATTTTGTTTCTAAATTTTCGTATTTTAGTATACACGTGAAGCTGGATTTTTGGCATATTATGAAATATGTCAATTTTTATCATCAGGTTGGACTAGACGTTGGAGTTCTGAACATCAAGTTCCATATGCTTTTAATGGTAATCAATGGGTTGGATACGATGACATGGAAAGTTTAAAAATAAAAGTAGATTATGCTAAGAGTAAAGGTCTTGGTGGTGTTATGTTTTGGGCAACTGATTTAGACGATTTTGATGGTAAATTTTGTAACCAAGGAAAATATCCATTAATCAATGGAGTAAAGGAATATTTAAATGGTAATACTAATCCAAGTACATTGAGTTCTACTCAACAACAAACAGGCTCAGGTACATCGACTACTGTAACGATGATTACAACAACCCCAGGTGTTTTTACAAATCCAAACACAAGTCAAATGTGTTATAATGGCGAGGGTTATTATCCTGATTACTCTACTAATTGTCAAAAATATTATGTTTGTCAACTTAATGGTAATAATTTCAATATATATAGTTTTGTATGTCCACCAGGACTTTTATTTGATAAAAATTTAAAAATTTGTAATTGGTCTGATCAAGTTATATGTCAAAAGCTCACTATTTATTAATAAATTTTTCATATTAAATATTTTTAAATAAATTTCCGAATCATTTAGATTCTTTATTGTTTTTTACGAGAAATGAATTAGGAATAATGTAAAAAACCATATTTTAGAATTAATTGGAAAAACAGCTTACAAAAAACATTAAACTAAAAGCCTTTAATTTAATTTTAATTTTGAGTATTTATCGGAAAATTCTTTTGACAACGAAACAGATTTTCACAAAAAGGCATTGTGAATTTTTTTACAATTTACAATTACAAAATATTCAGTCTACAAAAAATTGTGCAATTTTAATTAAACTTTCTTAATGGTGTGCAAATTTGCACAGAATTCTGAGATTTCTGAAATTTTGCAATAAAAATGTTTTTGTGCAAATTTGCACACCATTAAAAAAAGTATATTTTAAATACGCAATTAAAATTGCAGAATTTTTTGTAGACCATGCAAGTGCAGCAAATTTTGCTTCACTATGCAACATTTTTTTTGCCACCAAAAGTCCTTTTAAGTGTTTTGCAGAGCGATTTTTGTTGGTCAAAAAAATTGAAAAAAAGAAAATTGACAAAAAACTTTAACATGCCAGAAAAATGATGTGTAATAGAAAAAATTATGTAATTTTGTGTAACTTTGGAAGTTACACCTTATATATTAGTCTGCAATATTTCTGCAATTTGTGCAAATTTCGAAAATTCGATTTTAGTTAATTTAATTTTCTCTAAAAATGAATTTTGGATAATTGAATTTGTCTGATTTTTTGATATTGAATTTAAATAAAAATTTTTACATCTTGATGGCTTATGTCCTTAAATCTAAATATTCGTAGAGCAAAAATGATAAAAAAATTTGACTTCATTTAAGAATAATTTATAAAAAAAAAATCTATAAAATCGAATAATGGAAAAACGAATTATATTTAATCGAATTTTCGAAATTTAATCTAATTACAGAAATATTGCAGACTAATCTATAATAACAAAAATATTCGCCGAGCTCGGCAACAACATCAACGAAGGCTTATTCCTCATCTTAAGAAGAGCTGTTCTAGATTTGGAACCAGAGCCATGTTGTTTAGCTTGGTTTTGTCTCACTGGCGGAACCGGCCCTGGTTCTGGGTCGAAATTCACTCGTACTCAACATGATGTGTTATTTTCTGGGCCAGATTTCATTAGTTGCCCATCAAACGCTGTGTTCTTCACAATACCGAACAACAATAGATACTAGTGTATCTCCACCATTGCCATAAAAATGATGGGGTTAGGTCTACGCTCCACAAACCTAAATCTCAGCAGACCTCCACGCCTTGACCACCGTTTTGCCACACCCACTCTTCTATAGCCATGCGCCTTACATTGCCCATGCTCTGCCTCGGCTCTACACGGACCTCCAATGGTACATGTTTTATTTCGCAAAATTCCTGCGCTGCCATGTCTTCTCCTTTTCTAAATGGTATATTAGAATTTTAATTTTTATAAAAATGACAAATTTAAGTTTTTTTTTGAAAATTTTTGTTTGTTTTGGGACTTGGCTCTACTTTCGCTTCAGGAAAGTATTCGCGCTTTTCAGTGTCTCCCTGAGACAACATTAAAATGGGATGTCTCAGGGAGATACTGAGAAAAATTTCAGCATAAAGCTATTTCTACCGATGAACTGTTTACACGTAACTGAACGAAAATTAATTTTACTTGCAGCAATTCGATTTCTTGGTTAATTTTATTGTTATCACTTCTTTTGCATGTTCACGAACTGTTGTTTGTGAAATCGAGCTCATGTCTGTGCCAACTATATTACTGAACTCATCTTGAATATTCAATTGTAAGTTTTGACGTAGTTGGAATCGAGACTCTCGTTCTTCTCTGGAGCTTTAATCTCTTCTTGCCGAAGTTCTTCAAGTGGATTAAAATCAACTTCTTAATCAAGATATTTGATTAGATCTTATAAATTGCTTTTTAAGAGAATTTTAAAATTTTAAAATTTAAGAATTTATTAAGGATCTTGAAAAATCTTTATGTCTTTTCTTATAGCGGTAGCCCGTTTGCTGCAGCGCGACGTTATATTTCGAAATATTAGGTCTCATTACGTCATATTACGCAAAGTTCCTAAATCTTTATTCTTTTTTTGAAATTTTAGAATTTTCAAGGCTCAAGAAGGAGATAAATATAGATGTTATTAAAAAGTTTACAACATCAACCTTCTGATTTAGTGTCAGATGAAGAAGGGAAAGTAATATAAGAAGAAACTCAACCATCCTCAAAAAGAATTCGTTCTGATATTCCAGCAACTAGCTCAGCTTAAACAGATAATGCTGATGCCGAAAACATCAATAAATGTAAAATTTGTGACATGCTTTTAAAAAAAAGAAAATGCTTTTATTGTATGAATAAAATTAAACAATATTTTTTCTTTTAAATTAATTAATTTTGTTTTTTTTATTGATTAACTTTTTTTTTTCTTGGTATTTTTATTAAAAGTATAGTATTTTTATTCAAAATATGCTAAAAAAAAATTTAGATTATCTTGTTAAATTTGTTACAAATAAAACAAATTAGTATTATAATATAAAAATTATGTTTCTTCTATTAAATTTGTGGTATAATTTACTATTTTTATGGTATAAAAATATTAAGGCTGAATAAATTCTTATTATTTAAATTTAGAATTCTGTTAAAAAGCAATTTATTAGATCTAATCAAATATCTTGACTAAGAATAATAAAATTTTACAAGTACAGTGCAAAGCTGAAATAAGTTAACGACAACACGAACAGAACACTATTCGAAAAAAAACACAACACTGTTCGAACAGAAACAGAACACTTGAAAATGCAAAAAAAGAAATTGATAAATTTTTTTTAATTGAATAAATTTAAAAATAAATTTTTTAAAATTATTATATTATTGGTAAAAAGTCTAGAGATCATAGAGTAAATAAAGTACAAAGAGGATGTGGGGTAAAAAGTCTTTAGTTTAATTTTATATTTAACCCTTACCAGATTTTTTTTTTATAAACTAAATAAAGTACATTGAGTATCTTTATATAACTTTTGTCAATAGGTCAAACACTAAAAAGATTTTTTAAACTTTTTTTTTGGTAATGTTTTTTTGAATAAACCTACTTTTGAAGAAAATTTTTGTGTGTTCTGTTCATTAAAATTAATTTTAAAAAAATTGAATACCCAGGCAACTTAATTTTGATGGATCATCGAAGAAAAAATTAAGAAAATCATCGATGATTATTCGAAGGAATAGTCAACCATTCATCGGTGATCTTCGATGAATGATGGACGCTTTTCATCATTTTTTCTTATATAAATCGTCAGTAACCTCTTGTTGTTGAATACTCATGTATTCAGAAGACTCTTCATTAACAACTGCTTCATTAAAAGCTTCATTCTCATTTTTTTCAGTTTTTTTGGCATTTTTCCTACTCGATATTTTTCTTTTACTAACTCTTCCCAT
>NTPY01000913.1:566444-581672 GCA_002922825.1 Brachionus calyciflorus
CAAATTTTACATTTATTGATGTTTTCGACATCAGCATTATCTATTTAAGCTGAGCTAGTTGCTGGAATATCAGAACGAATTCTTTTTGAGGATGGTTGAGTTTCATCTTATATTACTTTCCCTTCTTCATCTGACACTATATCAGAAGGTTGATGTTGTAAACTTTTTAATAATATCTATATTTATCTCCTTCTTGAGCCTTGAAAATTCTAAAATTTCTAAAAAAGAATAAAGATTTAGGAACTTTACGTAATATGACGTAATGAGACCTAATATTTCGAAATATAACGTCGCGCTGCAGCAAACGGGCTACCGCTATAAGAAAAGACATAAAGATTTTTCAAGATCCTTAATAAATTCTTAAATTTAAAATTTTAAAATTCTCTTAAAAAGGAATTTATAAGATCTAATCAAATATCTTGATTAAGAAGTTGATTTTAATCCACTTGAAGAACTTCGGCAAGAAGAGATTAAAGCTCCAGAGCAGAACGAGAGTCTCGATTCCAACTACGTCAAAACTTACAATTGAATATTCAAGATGAGTTCAGTAATATAGTTGGCACAGACATGAGCTCGATTTCACAAACAACAGTTCGTGAACATGCAAAAGAAGTGATAACAATAAAATTAACCAAGAAATCGAATTGCTGCAAGTAAAATTAATTTTCGTTCAGTTACGTGTAAACAGTTCATCGGTAGAAATAGCTTTATGCTGAAATTTTTCTCAGTGTCTCCCTGAGACTTCCCATTTTATTGTTGTCTCAGGGAGACACTGAAAAGCGCGAATACTTTCCTGAAGGGAAAGTAGAGGCAAGTCCCAAAACAAACAAAAATTTTCAAAAAAAAACTTAAATTTGTCATTTTTATAAAAATTAAAATTCTAATCTACCATTTAGAAAAGGAGAAGACATGGCAGCCCAGGAATTTTGCGAAATAAAACATGTACCATTGGAGGTCTGTGTAGAGCCGAGGCAGAGCATGGGAAATGTAAGGCGCATGGCTTTAGAAGAGTGGGTGTGACAAAACGGTGGTCAAGGCGTGGAGGTCTGCTGAGATTTAGGTTTGTGGAGCGTAGACCTAAGCCCATCGTTTTTATGGCAATGGTGGAGATACACTAGAATCTATTGTTGTTCGATATTGTGAAGAACACAGCGTTTGATGGGCAACTAATGAAATCTGGCCCAGAAAATAACACATCATGTTGAGTACGAGTGAATTTCGACCCAGAACCAGGGCCGGTTCCGCCAGTGAGACAAAACCAAGCTAAACAACATCCAGCACCAGAACAAACAGCTTCAGCGGCACCAGTCCTGATCGTTTTAAAACCCAACGTCACAACAAACTTAAACGCTGATCAGATATTTCGCGGCATCATTGGTAGAGGTCGTATAATGAGACGAATCCAGGCTCTGGTTCTAAATCTAGAACAGCTCTTCTTAAGATGAGGAATAAGCCTTCGTTGATGTTGTTGCCGAGCTCGGCGAATATTTTTGTTATTATAATTTATATAACTGCGTTATATAAATATTTACTTTATTTTTTTATTTATTTCTCCCTCTTTCTCTTTTTAATTAATTTAATAGCGCACGCTATTAAAGTCCCTAAAGATAATAGGAAAAATTCTTATTAGACAGCAAAAATGAGTAGCTGACAATTTAAACTCGTATTTACTTTTTAATAAAGCTAAGTAAAAAGATTGAAAGGTGTTTGGTTTGTTTTATCTTTTCTCTCGTACTTTAACCATTGATTGAATTATAAAAAGATGGATCATTAAAATGAACAAAACATTTTAATTCCATTTGAGTTATTTTCTAAATCTCTTTCATAATTTATTTTGACCCGTGGTATAAATTGGGAATTTATTTTGAACACTTTTTTTACTACAATAACCGGTAACGTTAGAATTAAAGCAAGTCCAGCTTTTTTATTCATAGCAATATTATCTTCAGCGATAAAAGATATTGTTCCTTTAAAAACTATCTCTTTAAAATAGTGGACACAAATTTCTTTTTTAGTGAATAATATTTTAAGTGTGTCAATAATAGGAACATAGTGATAGATAAGCTGATTATCCAAACATTATTTATTTAATTTATACCTACATGTTAATTCAACTTCCACAAATTTACAATTTAAATTGGTTTTTGTCTAAAAAAACAATTTAATACGAAAACCGTAACTGTAAAGGAATTATTCGAGCCTAATTTTTTTTAAGGATTAATTGACCATGATATATGTTATTCCTTTTTGAGAAACATACGATCTACTCCATCTTTATGGAACAAAAAAAGTAAGTTAGAAGTATGATTCGAAAATTAGGTACCACTACAATTTTTTTAAAACTATCAACCACCGAGACACGATGGCCTTAAAAATTATACTAAAAAAGGTTCCTCGAATATTGATATAAGTGAAGATGAGGCCATTAACATGACTAATGCCGAGAAAGTTAAACTAGTTAAAGACGATCCTGTTACTTGTGCTCTGTTTTTTGACTATTGAATAAGAAAACTGCTTCAGCGTGTAAAAATAGTAAAAAATTGAATATTGGTTTCTAAAGGATACCCAGTAAACAATATATATTTGAGAATTGAAATTCAACAACGTGGATCAGCACATCTTCATTCTTTATTGTAACTTTTGATCGAATTTGCACAAATTACAGAAATATTGCAGACTAATCAATAAGGTGTAACTTCCAAAGTTTCACAAAGTTACAGATCATTTTTCTACCTTTTATTAGAGCTTGAATATTTTGTAATTGTAAATTGTAAAAAAATTCACAATGCCTCACAAAAACAGAAAAAATTCTATATAGAAACTACCAAGGCAACTCAATTTTGAAGAAAAATCAAAGTTCATCAGATGATAAATTTTTATTTATTTATTTAACTTTTGATCGAATTTATGACAAAAATAACCCATTAAGTAAATTGGAATGTGCTGAATTTATTGATAGGTTTATTACTTGCTCAATTGACGATAATTATTTACATACGAATCAAGTTCAAAGTCATCGTGACAATGTCGAAAAAATCTCAAGTTGAAAAATAGTCTTTTAAATATGCTATATCGAATCAGTTTATTTTCTGATGGAAATATCGATAATTTTAAATTAGATTATGAAAAACACCAAAATCTAGAGGAAGTTAATGAAAAAAAATATAAAATTCATAACAAACTTTTTAAAAAAAATTGGATTAACTTTTGAACTATATTTTAGCCATTGGATCACATTTAGTCAGACCTTTACAACGAAACAATCCTAGCACATCATAGAGCTAACATGGATTTCCAGTTTATACTGGAACCCTTCGGATGTTTGGCATAAATTATTAATTACATTATGCTAAGAGAGGACTATAATGAGGCCAAAATAGAAATTGGACAATTAAACAAAAAATAAATTTTATAGATCGTAAATTTGTAAAAATTTCCGACGTTTCAGTCCAAGAAGCATGATATCATTTGCTTAGTCTTTCACTCAATAAAATAATTTTTATTCAGCAAAATTTACACTCATCCCAACAAATTATAATTGTTCTATTCATTATTTGATTATATGTTTTTTTTTGAACAAAATAATATCTTTCATTTGCTAATTTTTTTTTGTCTTTGATTTGCATTTTAATTATTCAATTTATATTTGTAACTTTTGTTCTCTTAGTTAACTTTCTCTTAGTTAACTAAGAGTTATAGCAAGCAAAAAAATACTTTTGTATTTTAGACTTGTCTTTCATATATAAATGATAAAAATTGAATAAAAAATCTTAATATTAGACTAAAATATATGAATCAATACTTTATATGTAATAAAATAAAAAAAGACAAATATTAAATAAAAAAATGAAAAATTATAAAATATATTAAAAATTATTAAAATTTTTGGAAATAAGGTTTGTTAGAGTTATTTAAATTTACCAATTTTTGTAAATATTTTTATCGGTGAAGCTTTTTTTTCACATCCGACATTATGTTGAATTAGTTCGATTAATATAGAAAAATTCGTCAAATTCAAGATCTTATTAACGAGAGTTTAATGTTAAGGGAAAAAAATTAAAATATCTTGTTGAAAGTGGTTCCATTTTGAAGTAATTTGAAGATAAAATAAAGTAAAAAAATAATTTAGTATTATCAAATTGAACGAAAACCAATTTGGGAAATTAAATGAATTGGCAGACCCCTATTATAAAAATATCACTTAACATTTAAAAGGAAAGATTTGAAATAATCGCTGGCTAAGTTTGGAATAATTTTCTTCATAAAAAGTTCTTAAGAAATTCTTTTTTTTAAGAAATTCTTAAGCAAGTTGATTTAATGTTTTTTGTTTTTATTTTTAATAGATTTTAAATTTTTTTCAGTTTAACTAGTTTTTTTTACTTTTTAAATTAAATTTCTTTGCTAACATATTTATTTTTCGTAATAAAAACATATATGTTTTTATTACGAAAAATAAAAATTATTTTGAACTATAGTTCAAAATAAAAAAAGTAAGTAAAAAATTCAAACTAAGTAAAAAATTAGTTTGAACTATAGTTCAAACTAATTTTTTTATTAATGGCTAAGTACTTTTCAAAATATGCAATAGACCCATAAAAACAATTGTTGAAATTAAAATTTGAAATATTCGAACGCAAACGAAAAACTAAAAAGTGAGTATTTTTTAGAAGGTTTGAGAAATGGATGTTCTCAGAGTAAAATTAAATATAATCAAGATTATACTATTAAGCATACAAAGCAAAGAAATGGTTCGATTGGGATATGGTGTTGTATGAGTTATTATGGTCTAGGAATCCATTATATCTTTGGTAGTAGATTAAATGCAAACAGATACATGTGGTTTTTGAATGAAAATTTGATTAAATCGATTGAAGAGCCACGTCAAGAACAGCCGTTCATATTTCAGCAAGACCATGGCAAAATAAAGTTTTATTACTATTACAATTTACTATTTTCAATTTTATTTTTGAAAATGCACAAAAAAAATTGAAAATGTTTGATTTAATTTGAAAAAAAATTTTGAAATTTAAAAAATTTTTGCAAAGTAATTATAATTTAAATTGTAAAAAGTAATAGTAATAAAACTTTATTTTGCCCAAGACCATCTACCTTACCATATAACAAAATAAAGTGCCTAAAATGGCAAGCTAACAGTCCAGATTTAAATTTCTTGATAACTTAAAGAGTTGACTAGACAGAGAGCTTGCAAAAGTAGGACCACGATCCCTGGACGAGTTGAAAGAAATTGTACATTTAAATAAAATTCACAAAAAAAAAACTCGATTTTCTCTAATTTTTTCACAATGCTGTATACAGTCAGAGGGAAGTTTTTAGACTTGAAAAATATGAGGGAAAAGAAAGAAATACGAAAATATTAACCAATCAGTTTAAAAAAAAGGTATTTTCATATAAACTTGTGAAGGCCAGTTTTATCAAAGCTTTTTTTAAATTAATTCGAAATTTCGACTTTTAGAGCCGCTGGAAACTGTGCTTTCTTTCTTTTTTGAATTATAGTGTAAAAATAGTAGCTTCAGTCCTTTTTAAAAATTTATTTTAATTTTCTCACTCGGAACCTTAAATCAGTATTCATTCCATTCAAACCTAAAACTTAGTTTTTAAAAGGATGACAAAAAATTTTTTTACAAAATAACGTTTCTTATATTGAATACAATTGAATTTAATTTTTAATTAAAATTAGCGAGAAATAATTGGACTAAAAAATATTTTATTTAAAAAACAGGATTTAAATAAAAATGTTTTTAAATATATATTAACATAAAACAAACTTTAAAAAAAAAAACAAAATAAATCATACATTAAATAATAGGTTATAATTTAATTTAAGCTTGGGCTTCTTGATCTTGTTGTTGTCTTTGATCTCTTCTTGGTCCTTGATAGTTGTTGTAACGTGGTCTTGGTCTAAATTCACGTGGACCATCTCTTTGTGATTGTTGTTGATATCCACCACCCATTTTATTTCCATTATAACCGTATTGTGGACGTCTGCCATAACCATTACCACCATATCTCATTGAACCACCTTGACCTTGGCCTTGTTGTGGTCCATCTCTTGGTCTATATGATGATGATGGTCTACCACCATTACCACCATATGGTCTACGTGATCCACTTTGATTTCTTTCATAACCACCACCAACATTGTTATTGTCTCTAACATATCTATTATTGTCTCTTTGATATCCTCCATTATTATTGTATTGATTACCACCATATTGATTTCTTGGTCCTCTATTGTTATTGTATGATCTTCTTTCTCTTTGTGGTTGATCTACTCCTTCAACTTGTTGATCTTGTTGTTGTTGTTGTTGTTGTGGTCCATTTGATGTATTTCTTGGTCCACGACTGTATCTTCTTGGAGCATATCTTGGTCTTGGTCCACGTGGTCCTCCTCTTTGTCTTTGTGGTCCTCGTTGTGGTTGTTGTTGTTGATCATCACCTTGTTGTTGTTCTTGTTCATTTGTATTTTGTGATTGATCATTTTCACCATTTTCTTGTTGTTGTTGTTGTGGTCTACGTCTAACAACGCGTGGTCTATATCTTCTTTGTTTTCTTGGTCCTCTTTGTTGCTGTTGTTGTCCTTCTCCTTCTTGTTGTTGTTGTTCAGAAGTGTTTAATTGTTCATTTGTTTGAGACTCGTTATTTTCGTCATTTTGTTGTTCACCAGATTGTGATTGTTGTTGTCTTCTTGGTCTTCGTTGACCTGATCTATTACGTCCACCTCTGAATTGTCTTCTTCTTTGACCAGCACGATTTCTATCTGGAGCATATTTAGATCCTTGTACAGGCTCACCATTTGGACCAGTTACATTCGATGCCTCTTTGCCTTTCTCACCTTGAACAATATCAAATTCGACTTTTTCACCTTCACCAACACTTTTTTTATATTTATTTGGATTGTTTTTACTAATGGCACTTTGATGTACAAATATGTCCTCATTTGTGTCTTCACGATTTATAAAACCATAACCATTTTTAACATTGAACCATTTGACTGTACCGCTTACTTTAGTAGCCAATAAAGGTTTTTCAACGACTGGCTTTTCCTCTTTGACGCCCATGTCTGTTTTAGCAACACTGGCGTCATTAGTTAATTCAACTTGTCTTGTTTCTACTTCAGTCATTTTTAATTAAGATCTTAAGTAATGGTTGGTTGGTGATTTAAAAAAAAAAATTGGTGTTTTTTTTTTCGTTGTTTTTTTTAAGTTTGAGATTAAAAATTAGAAAATTTCAGCTTGCTGGTTGCTTATATATTCATTTAAATCACTTTGAAAAAAGCAACAACTTTTTTTTTCCTTTTGCATGTATTACTTGGAGAATGAATGAAATCTTAATTTCATCACATGGTTATAATAAAATATTTAAAAAAGAAATCCTTTTTGTTTTGCATCTAAATTTACTATTTTCTTTTTTACAAAGCTTAAGCATGCTTTTTTTTTTGTTGCTATAATTTTTTTTTTGTAAAAAAAAATCGTTCCTAGGTGGATTCGAACCACCAACCTTTCGGTTAACAGCCGAACGCGCTAGCCGATTGCGCCATAGAGACTGCATTTTTTTTCAATGTTTAAAATCAAGCTTCTTTTTTCAAAATAAAAATTAAAATTCAAAATTAAATTATTCGTAATATTTTTATATTGCACTGAGGTTTACGCGAATTATAGAACTTTGAAAAAATCTTATAAAATTTTTAAAAATTTTTTAATTTTTTTTTTATTATTTATAAAAATTGAAAAAAAATTTTTTTTTTTGAAGATTACTATTTGGCTAAAAATCTAAAATAAAATTGTTTAAGCACTCCAAATAATCTTTATTTTTAATAAAATCTTTCAATTCATCTTTTCTTATCCAAACAAAATCGAACTTGGAGGATGCTAGAAACTGTGCACCTGATTTATACTGAGCCTTAAAGAAATATTGCTTTTCGATTAATGAATCTTGTTTCGATTTAAATACACCTACTGGTGCATTGCCTAAAAAATCGACTTCTAACTTCTCATTCAAATCTCGAATGGCTCTTTCGGCAGTTTGTCTTAGAGACACATCATTTAATGAAACATCAACTTTAGGCAATTGCCATACTGAACTATTCGGCTCACTTACTAACAATATTAATTTCTTATCTAAAATATAATCTATATTTTGTAATAATAATTTTTTGTTTGGATTTTGTGCATTTTCCTTATCGAATTCAGCACTCGTATTTCGTTTTGTGAAATTAAAAGACTTTAATTGTTTCAATTGTTTATCTTCATAATCGACGGCTGTCTCAATTACAAGCTCTTGCTCATCGTCATTACCCTTCTTTTTCTTAGCTCTTTCTAAGTCTTTTAAATGTCGCAATTCATGGTTTGATAATAAACTACGACGAACGTTTATTTCGTTGATTAAATTCGAATAACGATTCTCTAAATCATTCATATCACACGTAATTATAGGCATTCTTTCGACACATACCGAAGCGTATAACTTAGTGCTTAAGGCTTTTAATGGCTCAGTTTTAGAGTCAACAACTGTGCCTAAAACTATTTTTAAAAATTAGATTTTTGTTTAAATGAAAAACTGGGGGACGTTGGGTCGATAGACAGAGCCACTCATCCGAGCACTTACTTTTAAAAAATGGCTGCGAACTCGACTCTTAGACTACGACTTGGCTTGGAACCCCGAAACCAAGCGATACTTAACTTCGTTTTTCATACAATAAAATAAAAAATTACATTTTTTTCCATTGATGTTTAAGCCGAAAATTGAGTTTAAAATAAAGCGAGATCTTTTCACGAGCATGTCTAAATAATTTAAAACAAATAATAGGAGGAAAAATGATCGATGTCAAGTCTACTTTAATTAGAAGCAGCTTTAATTTAACTTTAAAAAAAAAATTAATTTTTTTTTAAAATAATTTTATTTTATACATAATTGTTATATTGACAAAAAAATTACAAAAATGAATGAGTGAGTGAAATTTTTGAGATTTTTAAATTTAGTCCAAATTGGCAGCTGTGTCCTCTGTTATAAAAAAAAATTTAAATTTCTTAATTTTTTTTTATTTTTGGTTATAAAAGTTTACTTTTGCCATCACAAGCAACAAATTTGACGTTGTAAGCAACTATTTTTTCCTGTTGTGTCTCTTTGAATTCGATTTGTTTGAATAAAAGTGTCCATACATTGTCACAAAAACGATACGTACTCAACGTACCTTTGAAATTATAACGAGTTTTGACTCGTGTAGCCAAAGTAGTATTAATTGACTTGTCGAATTCCTTAAGAACTCGATTAGCCAAACGTTCAGTTATTTGATTTGTCTTTTGATATGTGTCATTAGTTAATTATTAAAGAAAACTTTAAAACAAAAATATATGAATTACTTGTATCATATCATCAAGGCATTCTTGTAAGGTATTTCCCAATGTTGTATTTCGGTATACCTCGTAATTCATTCTTTCTGTTTATTTATTTTGGGGGGAGATTCTAAATTTTCTAAATTATTTCAAATGCAATATTCAAAAAAAAGAAATTTTTCTTTGGTATTTTTTATTATTTTCAAAAATCAAGTATTATTTTATGTATAGCTTAAATATAATTTGTGTTTTTTTCGCTTTTGTTGCATTTGATTTCAAAATAAATTTGTTTTTATCTTAATTATAAAAATTAAGAAAATGATTTATAAGCTTTTAGGGTAGTGAATGGGCAATAGGGTCTTGTTGATTCTAAATTTGGCCGATAATTTAGTTTATTCACTAACATTTCTTCGAATGATTTTAGACAAAACAATTCATGATATGATGAAGATGAAAACGTAAAAGAAGAATCAAGTGATCAAGACACTGACGAAGAGCCTGATTCAGATAATGGAAATATGGGGTATAACGTCACCGGTGAACTTGCGGTTTGGCTTTAATTATTTGAACAATTTGTATTTTCAGCGTTAGTTGTGAATGTAATACGAAGTGTAAAACGAAGAGATGTGCATGTGTCAATGATAAAAAGCAAAAACGCACTTCATTGTGCAATCTTAATAACAAATTCTGTGAAAATTAATAATCATTATTAATTTAATTTTGAAGAGTTTAATCTTTTTAATTTTTGATTTCAAAAAGATACTTTTTCGCCCCAAAAAAAAGAATTTTAGCTACTTTTTCCTCGGAAGAGAAAAAGTAACGGGGAAATAGCACCGACAATTATTACTTTTTTTTTAAAACAAAGCAGATATTTAATTAAACGAATAAAAGAAATCAACTTAATTAGGAGATGTATCTAAAAGATTAATACAAAATTATTTAGCTGTAATGTGCCACTAAAATTTAAATACGCTTCATTTAAAGAATTAAAACTAATAACTTGAAACGGAACATATACGGAATGTATACTAGTATTAAATGATATTTTAAAGCTTATCTTCTATCCTGCATAACGCACTACTTATCTTGGTTCCAGTACTTATCTATCAACAGATATACATGTATAGCCTCAAAAGCACCCAGCTATATACTTTTTTTTCGGCCAGCATTTGTCCCCAAAAGTAATCAGGGACTTTATATAAAATATATTCTATAGAGATAAGTTAGAGTGATCTTTTATTATTTAGATATTATTTTAACACTTATTATTGTTGATATTATTTTTTAAAAATTTATTATAAATACCGAATCAAATAGATTGCTTGAAGACCTAACTTTGTCACTTATTTTAAGGTCGACCCCAACGCTTTTCTGAATTTTTTTTTTCACATTCGAATTTTACTGATAAAAACATCGAGTAGAAAACGAATTTTTGTACACAAAAGAAAGAGGATATATAATATTAGTATATTTACCCCGTTGAAAAATAGAGTCATCCGTCTTTTAAATTCAAATTTAACAAAAATTATTATTTTCAGACAGTCGCCATTAATTTTTAGATTAGTTCATTGTAAAAAAAATTTTTGGTGAAAAAAAGATTAAATTTTTTTTATAGCATTGTATCAAAACATTTCTGTCCGTTCAGTAAAGATTCCGTATTTTAGTAAAATAAATTTTTTAACTAAAGTTTCGTAAATTTCAACATAAATTTGTTCCGTATTTTAGTAAAATAAATTTTTTAACTAAAGTTTCGTAAATTTCAACATAAATTTGTTCCGTATTTTAGTTTTGATTCCGTGAATTAAAATTCCGTATTTCATCCTATATCGTTCCATATTCCGGCATTTCGTCCACACATTCCATTTTTTAGGGATAGCCTGATCAAGCTTCAAAAAATACCAAGCTTATAAGATTAGAAAAAGAAAATAATGTTCAAGATGTCTTAAAAACATAGTCCCGGCTCTATCAGTACCAGTAAGTACCTCATTTTTGGTATAGCCCGGAAAAGACTGTTAAGGTTCATTATTATACCTATTGTTTATTATATTATATATCATTTATAATTCAAGAGAAATTAATAATATAATAAATTTATACCGAAATGCAGTATATTTTTATTTAATTGGAGAGACATTTCCTCTAAACTTTATCAATTACTAAAAAATTTATTACAAAAAAATTTATTGAGAAAATTTATAAAATAGTATAAAAAAAGTTAGCTCAAATAAAAATGAGTCATTGATTAAAAAAAAAATTCTTTTCGACAAAAATAAAAATTTTGAATTAAATAACATTAGAAAGTAATTGACTTAATCGATTTGCTTTATTAACTAATTCTTGAGCCCTTAATATATTTCTGTCCTCTTCACTTAGACGCGTTTCCTTAACCGGATTCGACAATGTCGGCGTCGAATCAGCGCTATTAATAGTCAAATCATTCATATTTGTATTACTATCACCAACATCATCATCGACATCATAAGCTAAGCCCTGAATTAAAGAACTCTTTTTCGGATATGGATTTATCTCATCATAATTACTCATATTTACAAATGAATGAAACATAGTCTCATTATTAGTCGTATCATTTTGATCCGAATTTCGACTCAACATCTTAAAGAAAAAAAAAAAGAATAAATATTTAATTTATATTTTTAAAAATTTTTATTTTAATTTACTTGTTTGACATTGATCAAGTCAGATTCGATAATTGTAATTCTATTTGATAAATTTTCATAGTCTTTATTTTTTAATGCTTCATTTTGATACTCAGTTTGTGTTACTGTTGAAACTCTATCGGTCTTAATTTCCTCTATTTTTCTCTCAATATTATCTATACGCTGATTAAGACTACCAAATGTAAATGTTAAAGTATTTAATTTATCCATTAAAGTATTCAAAATATTTTCAAAACACGGTTGTTGTTGTTGTGGTTGAGATTCTTCTTCGTTCATTTGATGCTCCTTTAAAGTGGTTTCTTTTGGCTTTAGTTTTATTTGATTTTTTGGTAAATTATTTTTAAAAGAAGGCTTCCTAGTAACACTTGTTTGACTATCTTTTAAATTATCCCTAGGTGATAGTGATTCAATATTTTCGCTAATTTCATTATTGAGTCTAACTCGGGATGTCTGATTTGGTAATTTAAATCTTTCGAGTATATGTTCGATTATTTCACTTGCCATTAGAGCTTTAATTTGAGCGAAACTAGTTTGAAAGAATTGATCCTTAGTTAATTTAGGCACATAACCGAACATATCTCGGACTAGTTTATAAATACCATCAATGAATAATTTGTCATTTTTGCTACTCAATTCCATGCCGTGTTTGAGTAGGATTTCCGAGGCGAGTGCTGGTGAATAATCGAGAAAAGCATGATGAAATAATCTTAAGTACTCTCTTGGTGAACCAAGATTAATTTCTTTTATTTCAAGTGGCGGATTTAGACGTAATGAACGCGTTACTATTTGAAGTTTTTTAATAGCATTCTTTTTATCGTTCATTTTGTTGTCAGGTTAAATTAATTTTTTCTCTAAATTTTTAAAATTTGAAATATTTTCTTTTTCTTGAATGTCCCGTGTCAAACGACATGAATATTTTTAATTTAAAAAAAAATATTCAAAAATCAAATTTAACTTGACGTATTTATTTAAATGAAAAACTGGGGGACGTTGGGTCGATAGACAGAGTCACTCATCCGAGATACTTAATGACTGCGAACTCGACTCTTAGACCACGACTTGGCTTGGAACCCCGGAACCAAGCGATACTTAACTTCGTTTTTCATTTTTATTCTAAAATAACAAAATATTTTTAGTTGTTTAAAATTAGACCTCATAGAGAATTCCTGAATATTTTTAGACTGTTCTCTAGAAAATAAATAAATTAAGCCGATTTTTGTTTCTGTTTAAATTTAGAAAAAAAAAATGAAAAATCTCAAAAGCTGTTCTTGTGGCTATAAACCAGAGGGTGATTTAAGTGACAAGTATTTTCATTGTCCTGAGACCAAAGCCCTACGAAATCATGTCACATTTCCGTCATTTTATTTTCTATCCGATGTTGACAATCAATCGGAAGTTTATTTTAAATTAATCGAGGATAATATTTTACCGAAACGTCATTGGGCTTTTCTAGTCGAAATAGATGAACGTATGGAAAATGAAGAGCATGGATTTATGGGATGGTCTCGATTTAACGAAAATCTTCCAATTTATTTCTTTCCTGAATCCGATGACAAACCGAATATTTTTCAATGGTCAGATTTGAGAAAAGGTCAAACAATGGCAATTTAATACGCTGAGAAAAAAATGATCAAAGGAAAAATGAGTATTTGTGAGGAAATTTCGGATAATTGCTTTGTATTTAAAGTAAATATGGAACAGTTGGAAAATGAAGCCGTTAAAGTTTTAGACTTTAAGGACTCACAATATCAAAATAAAAAATTGAGTTGTTTCAATTGTGGTGTTGAGTTAAAAGAGGGAAAAATTGAATGTGAAAAATGTAAATTAGCTGTTTATTGTTCGAAAGAATCTAAAGGCAAGTCTTGGTCAATGTTTCATGAAAAATTATGCTCTCAGTCTGATGTCTTATTAAGACTAGCATGTCTACCAAGACATTCTCAATTTGAGGATTTTTACACTTTTGTTTCAAATAGCTTTGACTTTTTGCCTCAATACATTTTTTCTGAAAAATATGTTCAAAAATTTTGAAAAATTTTTTTTAAATATTGTTCTTCCAATTTAATAAAAAAAAATCTAATAATTTTTATTTTGTTTTGCCTAAATCATTAAATAAATGTTTTATAAGCAGATGGTAAATTTGATTGATTGGAAAATCATTTAAATAAAATTACAAACTGATGGAAAAGCTAATAAAATTTCAAATTAAAAAAAAACTTGAAATTCGTTTGATGAACTTTCCAGCGAACCTAAGACAACAACGAAAATAATTGACCAAGATCTAGCTGTCAAAATAATTCGTTTTTGACAAACAAGGAGCCCAATCAAAGTTTCGAATTTTTGAAAAGCAGAAAGGCTATAATTTGGGGCAAGTAGAAAACCAAATAAATTTTATATCGTTCTAAAACCGAAAAATCATCAAATGTTGAGATCAATCTGTCAGTTCCAATCAAAGAAAGTTTTTTCGAAATTCTTTAAAGTTACATTCGATTCAACGAGGCCATATTGGTGCCGACAAAATGTTTCATCAAAAAAAAGTGCGCTATGACGGTCTGCCAAAACCAGAATCGGTTGAAAAGGTCGTTGAGAATCCAGTTGAACCTAAATTTGATGATGATCAGTGGCGGATCCACGGTGTGGCGAACTATGGTCATCGCCATATCTCAAATTTTATTATTATGGCGCAGCCATACTTATATTTTTCAAAAAATCAATTTTTTTAATTGGTTCAGAAAAGTTAATTTAAAATGCATTGATCTTACTTTGTAAAAGTTTTCTGTTTTTTTGATTTTTAGTATTTTTTTGCCCTCCAATTTTTAAGTATAATCCCATGGGCCAGTTTGTCAGGTTTTACGGTAAATAATTAAAATCTACTGAATATATGAATTTTACTCAGAAAAAGTTTAAATAACGATTTTCAAAGCATTTAAACAACAGCTAATAACAGTTACACCTATGGAAAAATATAACATGCAAAGCCATCTTTCGACGTTTATTTAAAAATAAATAAATATTCAAAGCTAAATAAATTGAAAATTTTTGAGGAGAAAGGCTCTGTACAGTAAATTTCAATTCATGCAAATTCGAATAACTTTTGAACGGAAAGTGATAAATTTGTTCTGTAAATTGCTACAAAGTGTAACAATTTTGCTACACCCAAAAATATAGATCTTTGCAAAAATTGCACACAATTGAAAAAG
>NTPY01000913.1:582692-596442 GCA_002922825.1 Brachionus calyciflorus
ATAATAATTTTTATTAAGTTAAAGAATAAACAAGAGAGAGAGTTAAATATAAGAAAAAGAATATTAAAACTTAAAATAAAAATAATTTGTTTCTAAGCAAATTATTAATTTATCAAATTATATTTCAACAAAAACAAACAATGTCTTTAAAATAATTAATTTTAAAGAATCAAATTAAAAGTGAGGTATAATATACTTGAAATTTTCAAAACATTTCACACTAGAAATGCGCCTTTTATTTCTATACTTAACTTTGATTTTTATAGTTGTAATTTTGAACGATAATTTCATCGATTCAAGAACAACTAAAAAACTGGCCACAAACAAGAAACCAATCTCTACTAAAAAAACACTGACCAATAAAAAACCAAAAACTACTAAAAAATTAGTAACCACTAAAAAACCAGTGACTTTGAAAAAAACAACAACTGCGAAAAAAGCAACGACAAAACTTGCCATCACGTCTCGCACCTCATCTAAATCATCAGTATCAATCCGTTCTACTAGAATTACCAACTTCAACAACTCAACTAGACTGAGACTGCAAGACCAACTAAGTTTGGGATTAAAAAAAATTCATGCAAGAAACAGGACACGAATTCCTAAATTTAAGAGAAACAAAACAAATCTCATGTCAAATATGAGAGAAACTACTAACGAAGCTTATGAAATTAACGAAGTAGCTTCATATGTAATTGAACTCGTACTTAATTCAACAAGTGCTAGACTGATTGAAAGCGTTACTATTGAATCTCAATATTGTCCTTTTGTGAGCTTAACTTGTGATTCAACATCAAAATACAGATCTTATAATGGAACTTGTAACAATTTAGATAACCCATTATATGGTGGTTCTAATACTCCATACAAGTAAGGGTCGCATAGCTCCTAGATCAAAGCGCACTAATATATCTTTTTGTTTTATTTTAAAACATATTTTAAGAAAGCTAAAATACTTGTTTTAACTTGGTTTTTTTAGCAGCTTTGAGCCTTTAAAACTGAATTTAAAACTCTACTTCATTACAATTAATGAATTTCCTCAAAGTCTCACATTTTGATGCCTTACATTTACAAAGCTTCGCTTTGAATAAACGAGTTTTGACACCAGCTTATGATGATGGATTTAATTCAGCTAGAAGCAAAGCTGTTTCAGGTAATTCCTTACCTAATCCAAGAACAGTTTGTCTGAAAGTTTCTCCCCCTCCATCAAAACCTTTATTAGAAAATAGTATTTCTCAAATTTATGCTATTTTTGGACAACTTTTAATTCATGATATGTCTGGTACATCTGCTTCGACTGATTCTAGTGGAACTGAATTGGATTGTCCATGTGATTCGACTGATTCAAATTGTTTACCAATCACTTGGCCATCCAATGACGCACTCTTAAATCAAACGTGTCAAAAGTTTGCTAGATCAAGTGCATCGTTTCCAGACACAAATTGTTCATTAGCTTACAGAGAGCAATTAAACTTATTATCATCTTATATAGATGGTTCATCTATTTATGGAATTGATGAATCAAGAGCTAATGAATTAAGAACTTTTTCTGATGGTCTTTTAAAAACTAGTAGTCCAGTTACTGAAAAAGGTCAAACTGTAACTGATGGTACTTATCTTCCACTGTCAAATGATACATGTAGTTCATCAGACACAGATTATAAATGTTTTTTAGCTGGAGAGTATAGAACAAGTGAAAATTTGGCCTTAGTTAGTATGCACACTTTGTTTAATAGAGAACATAATAGAATAGCAGCTATTTTAAAAACTCAAAACCCAACATGGACAGATGAAAATTTATATCAAGAATCTAGAAGAATTAACATAGCTATTTTACAACACATTGTTTATAACGAATGGTTGACTATGGTAGTTGGTAATTCTTCTTTAGCTCCTAGTCAAAACGCTGAATATTACAATGGATATGATAGCATTGTAAATATAATATTTTGACTTAATAACTAAATTAAATCCTTACAAAAAAATCAATTTATATACAAAATATTGAAACATTTTTAAAGAATCACATTAAAAAATGGCGAAAAATGGAGATATCCTAGAACTTTGGATTAAAATTCGGCTATCTCATATAAGATTCTGCGTTAAAATAAACCAAAATAACATTTTTAACTGAAAATCTCATCTTTTTAGTTTTTATAGAAATATTATTAAGGAAAGCGTTTTAAGCCTAAAAGGAATCCTTAAATTTCAATTTTTAAAAAATACAATTACTTAAATTCGTTAGATTTTTGGTTCAAAATTTTTATTTCAAATATTTTAGCCAAGGAGGTTAAAGGAAAAATATAGATTTCAGCTAGTGCTATATTATCATTATTGTTTATACAATTATTTTTATTTATTTATTTAGAAAAAGTCTAAGACACTGGGCAAGTAATTTTATATCAAAGTAAAAGTTTAAAAATAAAAAAGAATTTTAAGTACAAAAAAATAAATACGAAATTAGACTATTTTTAATTTTCTGTATCCATTGTTTGTTTTAAAAGCAAGTTAAGCTCATTAAATTAATAAAAAAAATCTAAGTTTTGATTCATTAAGCTTGGAATCATATTAATTGCATACTTGATTGAGTCGATTAACCATTGGTTCTTATAATTATTTTTATGATATTTAGATTAAAATTGGCCAAAAATTTGAATTATGCCGTTAAAAAAATTAAAATTTTTCCTTAAATTTAGATAAATCCTGCTCTTTCAAATGAATTTTCAACAGCTGCTTTTAGATTTGGTCATAGTTTAATAAGAGACAAATTTAGTCGATACGATTCGGCTGAATCTCAATTGAAGCCTCTCAATTTTACGGAAACAGTTTTTAAATCAGATTATGCATATGACGTTAAAGGACAAGGAATTCATTCAATTTTAAAAGGAATCATCAAAGATAATTGCTGGAAATTTGGAACTTTTGGCTTAGAACTTCAAAATTATTTATTTGCTAAAATTGAAAATAATACATATTCAGCTACTGATTTACTAGCAACTAATATTCAAAGAGGAAGGGATCATGGGTTGCAACCTTATACTAAATATGTTAAACATTGTCATGGTATAGATGTTAAATCATATGATGATTTAAAAGACTTATTATCATCAACAGCTAGAACTATCTTGCAATCTGTCTATGAGTAAGAAAGATTAAGCTTTTCTTAAATTATTTTTTCAACCGGATTTTATTTTTGTTAACGAAAGAAATGTAGATGACATTGATTTGTACGCTGGTGGCCTACTGGAGAAAAAAATCTCCAATACAACTTTGGCTGCAAAAACTTTTGGTTGTCTCATAATGGAACAATTTGCTGATCTGGAAAATGGTGATCGTTTTTATTATGAAAATGGTCCTACTGTAAATCAAGGAGCTTTTACTTTAGGTGAGGATCAACTCGAAAAATATATGTTTTTTAAAAATAAGATTTTATGTTCTAGACCAATTGTCTGAAATCAAAAAAATCACAATGGCTGGTTTGGTTTGCAACAACTACGGTTTGACAACCATTCCAAAGAATGTTTTCTTCAATCCAAGTGATACAAATCCAAATGTTGATTGTTCAACACTAAAGAGTCAAGTTGATTTGTCAAAATGGACAGGAATTTTTTAAATGAATTTTAAAATCTTTTAAAAAACTATTTTAGTTAGAATTTATGAGAGATCTTTAGATAGTTTTTAATTTTTTCTCAAATAAAAGCATAAAATCAGTCTTGTCTCAAAAACAAATAAAAGAGAGAACCGAGTTCAACAATTTGAAAAAAAAGAATCATTAATTCACTCATTTTTCTTCCATCTTCATTTAAAATAAGATTAAAATTAGTTTTTTATTTACAAACTTTTTACAAAAAAATTAAAACAGGACAGAGTAATTATTTTAACACGACTCTGCTCAAGTGGTTGGCTGCCGGTCCGGGCATTTCGTTAATTTTTTTTTCAACCAATCAAAAAATTGGGTACAAACCGAAGACTCGGGTTTTGGTGCACGCTCCATCTCGCAAGGGTTTACGGTACTTTCTAATGCTAAATATCTTTATTAACCCTTAACGTACCGCTTGTCCATTTTTCGAGATATCAAAAAATTGATAAAATTCTTGAATTTCTCGTCAAAATCTATTGTAAGCCTTTTGAAAAACAACTGATGTATTTTTTAGAAGCCGTTTATCTCTCGATAAGATCAAAATTGTAAAGTGATTTTAAAACCATTAGATTCCTCGCATTTTTTTTCCTAGAGTGACATCTATTTTGATTTAAAGTTCACTAGCTGACCCATCCCGCAATCGCGGGCTTTTATAATAATAGATTTTTAAAAATTAATTAATTTTAAAAAACACAAATTTTTTTAAAATAAGTATAATCATGGCAGGAGCATGGTTTTTTGGGGAAGTTTTTCAATCAAGCTTTTAGAGGTTACAGTAGGATGGACATATAACCTAAAAACATTTTTTAGAGAAATTTTTTTTTCGTATTAAAGGAAAGGCAAAGAAAAATATTCAAAATATTGCATCTGATAATAGACCCATTTCGACCTCTTATACACTTAGTATTATATTGGAAACAGTTTCATGATAAAATTGAAATTAGTTATACAGTACAATTCTAAACAAAGTTAACAGGTTTCGAAGCCTGGCTTAGGCCGCTCTTAAACCGCGTCGAAACCAAGTTTTGAAGCGGTTAAAAAGTGGCTCCGAAACTTCGGCTTAAGCCAGCATTTTTTAAAAATCGGTTCAAGAGCCAGGTTCTTGAACCGGCTTCGAAACTTAAATTAAATTATAATAAATTATGCTAATGAGCTTGAGTAAAATAGTTATGAGGTGACGTGAAAATTTTAAAAATTAAACTTTTTAATGAATAAATGCCTTTTTTAATTATAAAAATTAATTATCTTTTGAAGTCTTAAAAATCTTAACTCCAAAAATCATCAAATAAAAAAGGAGTTTATGAAACAAAAAAAATTTTGAAAATAAAAATAAAATCACTTGTTTAATTTCTACCGCTAATTTAAAAAAAGGATTTTAAAAAAAAAAAATAAATTAATTCTTTAATTGAACTTAAATTAATTAACCGAATATTCTTTATAAGTTTTCTCTTTTTTTTTAATCCTTTTTATTAATTCAAACAAATCTTTAAAAAAAATTATTTTCTCAGAAACATTTATCCCTTATTTTTTTAATTGTTGTTTTAACTAAATTAATTAATTATTTAAAATTTTTTTAAAAATTAATTATTCAATTAAAATTTTGGATATGCTCCAAAAATATAATTATCATAAATTATGCAGGCGCAAGAACTCGGTTTCGAAGCCAAAAATCGGTTCAAGAGCCGGGCTTAAGCCGAAAATAGTGGCTCCGAAACTTCGGCTTAAGCCGCTTCGAAACTTGGCTTCTGAACCGTTTAAGTCGGCTTAAGCCGGGTGTTAACTTAAATCAGAATTGTACTGTATATTAAAATTTTTATTTAGAAAATTTTCGGAATCGCTTATCAACTTATGAATAAAATTTAAAGATACTAATATTAATGATTTGGGGCACCTTAGAAGTCAGATATTCTTTTTAAAAAATTACCATAAGAACAAGTTGAATTTGTAGTGCATGTTTTTAAAATAGGATCAATGTAC
Source organism: Brachionus calyciflorus (assembly GCA_002922825.1). Taxonomy (NCBI): domain Eukaryota; kingdom Metazoa; phylum Rotifera; class Eurotatoria; order Ploima; family Brachionidae; genus Brachionus; species Brachionus calyciflorus. The sequence goes on from NTPY01000913.1 coordinate 588,310, forward strand.
TTTCCATTGAGACAACCTAAATGTTGGAGAAATCCAGAAAAACATCGATAATACAAACTACAATTATTAGGGTTCGGTGTGAAATCATCAATTGTGGAACAGTTTTTAGAACGATTTACAATACCACATATAGCTTGGCTTTAATCATAAAATAGGCTGAAATCTGTAACAACTTTATTTTTCAGCCAACAATTATTATTTGATTTATCAATAGCAAAAAATGTACAACTTGAATTATTTAGACAACTAATCCAACAATCTTCTAAACCAGCACTTGGAAAATTACTAATATCACCGCCTCTTAAATCACATCCATCACAAAAACTTCCATGAATAGCGAAGAAGGTTCTTTTTTGAATCATAAAAGCAATTAAACTTAGAACCAAAATAAATTTCATTTCTAATAAATTTTTTTTTTATTTCTTCTAAGTCAATTTTGTTTTCTTTTTGTAAATTAATTATTTATTGATTTCTTAATTTATTTAGCTTTTTAATTAAAGTAAAACAAAAAAATAAAAGATTTTTAATGACAATTAACTAAAACGGGAAAATAATTAATTTAGTTACCTTGAGGAATAAGCGAATTTTGATTATTTCTTTAATTTTTATTTATTCAAAATTTTATTTGTTTTATTAATCTAACATAATCACTTAACAATTTTTTCTATTTCTATAATGTCCAAGATTAAAAATTCTACGGTGCAAATAATTTTTTTTTCGGTTACTTCCAGTTTTAATCATAAAAAACTTGGCAAATTATCTTCAAATTTGCTTTTAATTTTAGAATATTTTGGACAATACTAATTCGTATTTAGAAAGATGCATTCAAAAAAAATAAAAAACTGTATTAAATTGTGAATAAAAATAAATAAAATGTTATTAAAATGATAGCAAGACATTCTCTTTATAAAATTTAATAAGGGAATTATGAAAGATGAATAATTGGTCGTTCATTTTTTAACCATACTTTTTGACATCGGGGAAAAAGTATTCAAAAAAAATTCTTTTTTTTATCCGAGAAAAAGTATCTTTTTGAAATCGGGGAAAAAGTAGCCAAAAAAAATTCTTTTTTAGACCGGGGAAAAAGTATCCTAAACCAAATTTCAATTTTACCGGAAAATAATCTTCTGCAGAAATGACATGATAATATTTTTATAGATTTCATTATAAAAAGCCTATTCACAAATTTTTAGTTGAGAAAAATGTGATTTTCTACATTTTTTTATTAAATAAATATCAAAATATGCCAAAATGACATCGCTAGTGCTTCTAGTGTTAAAGTTTATTAAGGCTGCGGATTTTCGATTTTTAATTAGTTTTGTGGCTATTTTAATGGTTATAGTGTGTTTTTCAAAAAAAGCCCGATTTTAAGTGTATTTTTTATGATTTTTAAAATAAATTTAAAATTCAGCGTTACCTCATTATTAATTAACCCGCATTAGTTGTGAAAATCGTCAAATTTCAAATTATTCAGTTTTGAAAGTAATTTAAGATTGCATTTTCAAATAATAACTTGTAAAGGATGCAACAAACCAAGGGCCCTACTATCGTGACACTACGGTCGGAATTTCGTTTTTAAAGCAGCCCAATATTTTGGCACTTAATTGAAAATAAAAAAAAATAAATTTTTTTCTAAATTCTTTCTTAATTGCTAATTGAGTTTAAAAAAATTTTGTTATATATAATTATATATAAATTAATTTTTGGATTTTCAATGGATGTATTGGACGAAAAATCCTCGCCATGTTAAAAGATATGTATACGAGAATTTGAACATTTAATTGGTAAAATGATAAATTTAGGACCTATCGACTAAGTTTCTGTATTTGATTTTTCCGATAATACTAAATTTTTTTTTAATTTAAATTTGGCTGTTACTGTTAAGGCGCCTTATCATATAAACTTAAATTAAGGAGTAGTTAAAATTAGTGGTTAATAAGCAATATTAATTTAAAAACTTAAAGGCGCTTTTTAATTTTAACAGAAATTGTTTTTAAGAATTAATAAAATCAATTTTTGCGCTAAGGCAATTCTGCTGAAATTGATGGTAAAGTTTAAGATTTATTTATTCGATAACTTAGAATATCATTAATTCTTAAATTTTTTTAAAAGGCAAAAAACTATGATTTCTAAAAAAATCACCTGATTTGCATCTTAACCCGGGAGTGCAAAAACACGGCGTAATTATGCGTAACTACGCGTTGCAAGGCGTTTTTGACGCGTAATAAACACCACGTTAAGCGTGTCCGTAAACAAAATGTTATTACACGGCGTATTTACGCGTAACCGTGCGTTACAATGCGTAATTACGCGTTTTCTTTTGAATTTTTTTTATTTATATTTAGAATTATATGTTAATTACTTAAAATTTTTTAATTTTTTTTAATTTTGATTTTTTTCAAATAATTATTTTAAATTTTTTTTTCTTATTCCTAATTTTATTCTATTTTGTTTTTTGATTTTTTAAAAATTTATAATTTATTTTGTAAAAACAACAACGTAAATTTCGGTGTATTTTTGTAAAATTTTTTATTAAATAATATTTTTTTAAAAATTTATTAATTTGTCTAAAAATGATAATTTCTAATATTTATTTATTTGTTTTTTTACATTATTATATGTTATTTCAAAAATATTTAAATTCTCAATTTTGTAAATTTTTGTAAATATGGATATAATTATTGGAAAACTATGCAGCTATTTTCGGTGTAGTTATTTTAAAAATACTGTGTATTTGTGGTACAATTTGTGTAAAAACTTCACCGTAAATTTCTGTGTATAGTTTGTTAAACTACGGTAACAATGACAGCGTAATTTCTTGAAAACTACTTCGTTGATTTTTTAATTTCTACGGCGTATTCTATGGACTTTTTAAGCCCAATCTACGGTTAAAACTACGCCGTTATTACGCTTTTTTCTTTAAACGTAGTTTAGGAGTAATATGGGCGTAAAATTGGGGATAATTTGGGCGTTCAACGGCGTTTTCTAGGCACCGTTTCTACGGCGTAGTACGCCCCCGTAGTATAGAACACTTAGTTACGCATACTTACGCTTAGTTACACTTAGTTACGCATAAATACGCATACTTACGCTTAGTTACACTTAGTTACGCATAAATACGCATACTTACGCTTAGTTACACTAAGTTTCGCATAAATACGCATAATACGCGTTCTTTTTCTTATCAATCTTAATGCGTTATTAAGCGTTGCGAAGATGTGTTTAAAAACAACGCGTAATAATGACGTGTAAAACCAATTCTTTTGCGGACACGTTTAGCACGGCGTTTCAACGCGTAATTACGCGTTAATACGCATGCAACGCGTAATTACACGTTAATACGCATGCAACGCGTAATTACGCGTTAATACGCATGCAATGCGTAATTACGCGTTAATACGCATGCAATGCGTAATTACGCCGTGTTTTTTAACTCCAGGGAACTTTTAAGTTTAACTCTTTAACTACCACATCCTCTAGACCTATCAGAAAATTTTCAAATTTTCACCATATTTTTGTTTTAATCTGAAACTTTGTTTTAGAAAAAAAAGTAAAAAAAATTTTTTTTTTAAATGTTCCAAATTGCAACATTGGTTTAAAGCTCAGTCAAGAAATTTATTAATTTTTTAGGATTTTTTTATTAAAAAGCAACGTAATTTCTTTTTAAATAATTTTAGATTTAAAATTTATCTTTTAATTTATTTAAAATACTTAAAATAATTTTTTTTTATATTATTAGAATAATTATTATCAAGTTGTATTAAAAATTTTTGAGTATATTAAATACCAGAATAAAAATTTTTTTAGCCGTAATTTTATTTTTTTATGTCAAATTTTTTGTACCGAAAAATATCTTAAAATCTTTTTTAAAATTGATATTAAACTAACTTAATTTTTACCCTCGCCCTTAAATCCAAATCTCAGTTTTTTTCATTTGTTATAAATCTAACAATTGTGTCTCTAATTCGACTGTTTTTATTAGACCTTAACAGAAAAATAAAAATAATAAAAAAAAGAAAAATAATAAAAGAAACTTAATTTCAACTAAACTTTATCAATTAATTTCTAAAAATTTTATATGAACATTAGGTCCTAAATATAAAGTATTTATTTTACTTAAGCAAAAAACAGAAATAATAATGAGATCGAATCCAATTTAAACACATAAACTACACTGTTATTTATACTAAGATATGAAAAGTACTTACACTTTTCAAATCTGCAACTTAAAGTACTATGAAAACTGTAAATGAATGTGTTAATATTGATCATGAGATAATTAAAAGAGCTAGTTGTCATTATAGCTTAAAAATACAACACATTTTAATTTGTAATGCTGGGTTTAATTCCAAAATTCCGGTTTTAACTCGGCATTTATTTCCAGTTTTCGTTAGTTAAAAGTGCATTAAAACCTGAATTCACCTGAATTCCGGGTTTAAGGACACGGGTCTATTTGAAAGGGTATACTGTAAGATAGAAAATTTGAATACGATTTCATGAAAAAAATTCTTTCATGATCATTCGGACCTTTACCTTTTTATCTAGTCAAACTCAACAGTTCTCAACAGTCCCGTAACATATTGGGAAAAATGTTACGGGGTCAGAACTTTTTTTTCAGTTTGGTTTTCAGAATTTTATTGTCAGAAAAATACCAATCTTTTTTTCGCTAATTTTTAGATTGCCATATCTCAGTTCAATTTTTTTCTAAAGGACCACTAAGGTTCGCTTACCAGTTACGTAAAAAACGGTTTATAAAAACCGATTTCAAACATTGCCAATCAATTTAAAAAATAAAAAAAAATATTTCAAAGCCTCAAATAAGAATGAATTGTTTGGATGCCGCAGCAATTATTAATTTAAAAAATAAGTGAAAAATTTAATCTCCAAATATGAGGCTACGAAGCTAGAAAAGTCCCTTCATTCGATGATCACTCATATTCACCTCATGGAATCGATTCAAGTTATTAAGATTCGCCCATTATTGTAAATACATTCAGTCCACTTTAATCCGAACAATGAAAATTCGGATTACCAAGTAGTTTTTGCATTGAATAGTGCAGGTTTATTTCTAAAATAATAATTTCGATAATCGAGAATTTCGGAATATCGAAATCGGATTAAAGAGGGTTGACTGTAATAAAGAGGACAATTTTCAGCGTTTATTCTCGATGGAGAATAATCCGAAAATCTCCAATCAGATGCTCAGCTGTCGGAAAAAAACTAAAACAGAGTATACTTTGTTTTAAACATAAGGTCATTAATGAATACCACAAGTGTAGTGGTAACCTAACAAATAATTTTAAATTAATATTTTGAAATTTGAAATATTTTATTATAATGTTAAGTTCCCACTAGATGTCTCTTCTTACATTACTATGACAATGCAAACTTATGTTTTAAATTATTTCATTCTTATTTTTGGTTAATAACTAAAGTTTGGATTGTCTTAACATTTTATTTGTATTTATACATTTTAATTTTTATTATTTTTTTATCTCATTATTTGAATTAAATAAAAATAAAGTTTAAAACAAAAAATTAATTTTTATTTATTTAATTTAAATACGGTCGATTCCAACCGAGATCTATCGATAACCAGTATTTCCCCCGGTTACCCTTAAAGTGACCAAGAGGCATAGATCCTATACCTCATTGACCCCTACTGGTTATTATTGCTTAGTCCCTTACTACTTGATATATATATATATATATAAAATTGAAACGCTTTACTACAGATACTTTTGAATAGGAAAACTTATACGTCGTAAATTTTCGCTCGACACAAGTGAAAAAACATTAACAATCGCTCAAGATTATTTGGTATTTATCGTCTAAATAGAAGGTGGCTGAAAAATGAAAAAGAAATAAGAAATCCACAAAAAAGACGGACTCGAACCATTATTCATCTAAAAGTTGATAAATGATTTTTTCTTAGCTTGAAAAACCTTAGCACGACGTTGAATTGGTGCATATCTTAGTTCAAAATGTATAAGACATAAATATTTATTGTTATATGAATAAATTTACAAGGCTATTTGATATATCGCTAAGACATTTGAAGAATCGAAAGACTGGTTTTTCAGAAGAAATTTGATTTTAAAGAGAATAACTAGAAGTGGTCGCGAATTTCCAAAACCTCTTTTAAAAGCATAAAGCACGCGTGGGACAATATGTGTCCTAACTAATTAGAGAAATTTATCTGTTTATCCACTAAAATAAAAAATAAATCTTTTATAGAAAGCAAGACTCTGGAATTGATCTGATGAAAACTGATACTGATGAAATTGATCTGGAACCCTCACATGATCAGACAATTATTTCCTAGAAAAATCTGGCTATTCAAGTTTTAAATTAGAATTTCTAATTCAAGAAAAAAAAATTTATTTCTGAAAAAAAAAATTATTTCAGGATTAAAAAAATTTTTAACGAAAAATATATATATCAAAAAAAGATATTTTTATTTTTAATCTTTATTTAATGATATTTTTATTAATAATTTATAAAATTTATTTAAAAAGGAAAATTTTTTTTTTTTATAAAAATAAAAATTAACTTTTATTAATATAAGAAAATTAATTTTATTAAGATTAAAAATAAAAATATCTTTTTTGATATATATATTTTTCGTTAAAAATTTTTTTAATTCTGAAATAATTTTTTTTATTTAAGAAATAAATTTTTTTGTTCTGAAATAAAAAATATATATCTTTTTCGAAAAAATAAATGACAAAATGGTCAAGAAAACGGTCCAAATAGTTTCTAAAAATTATTTATATTTTTGTAAATTTTTTTTAAAATTTATATTTTTTTAAAATTCATATTAGATAATTTAAATATTTTTGTTTGAAAACGAAGTTAAGTATCGCTTGGTTTCGGGGTTCCAAGCCAAGTCGTAGTCTAAGAGTCGAGTTCGCAGCCAATTTAAAAGTAAGTGCTCGGATGAGTGACTCTGTCTATCGACCCAACGTCCCCCAGTTTTCAAACATTTTTTTCAGAAAGTGGCCGGTCCAAAAATTGGCCGGTCCAAAAAGTGGCCGGTGCATAATTGGCCGGTCCAAAAAGTGGCCGGTGCATAATTGGCCGGTCGAACACTCGGCCATTTTTGGCCGTTTAGATGGGTGGCCATTTGGCCGTAAATATTGGCCCGTAGACCGGCCGGCCAAATATGGCCGTCACCCAACACTAATTAGAAAAGAAAAATCGGAAAAACTTACAAATAACCAGGAGAATACCTGGTGTGAAATATATGTAAATAAAATAGTTAAAAATAAAATTACTCTTTTAAAAGCGTGGCTGCTTGTTACGTTATTTTAAGTGTTCTTAATTGTTCGTAACCTTTCCAGAGGTTTTATTTTAAAGATATTTAGAATTATTTAAAAAACTTAATTTGAAAATAAAATAAAAACAATATCAAATTTATAAAAACTTTAGTAAAATTTTTAATACATATTTAAAGTAGTAAATAAATTAAACTCTCAAATAATATTAGAACATATTTTAAATATTACAAACTCACTGCAAACATATAAGGAAAAATTTAAAATATAAAATAACTAAAATGAATAAAAATATCATGTAACATATTCAAAGAAAAAAATTTGTAAAAAATAAGTTAATTATAAATTTAATAACATAAAGGTTTTGGTATATTAAAGTTTAATTTTATTTTGTTATTGACGAAGAGGTATCAAAATTGACAAAAATAGAATCATACAAGCAACTTATCTTATACGAACGTTTGTTGAAAATATATGCACTATTAGATGCTAACAATGGCGAAATTAGAGAATTAAGTAAGAAAACAATTGAAGAAGTTCATTTTATGGAGTTATTTTTTGGAGTAAACAGAGGTGAAAATCCAATTCCTGTCAATTATTCTGATGATATTCCCGGGAATCAACAAGCTAATTTTTTTTATAATGATAGTTCTTTTTTATTCAATTTACAACAGTAATAAGTAGTGTTGGGAATCGACTGGGTCGACTAAAGTCGACTCATTTTTTTTGGGAGTCGACTCGACTCGACTTTCATTTTTTTTGTGAGTCGACTCGACTTTTTAAAACGATGAGTCGACTCGAGTCGACTCAAATTTTATTCTTAACGCAAATTCTGGCAAAAAATTCAAAAATGCTT
>NTPY01000913.1:596450-608907 GCA_002922825.1 Brachionus calyciflorus
GATATTAAAGCTTGAAAAGTAGATAGAAAAGTAGATATTAAATTATTCAGTAAGAATTTTATTATGACTAAAGTTCTCGTTATGAAGTTTAAAATTTAATGATTTTATATCTATAAATCTTAAATCCTTATTATTAAAAATAAATCTTTTATCGTTTTTTATATGAATAGTAATTTCTTTATTAGGGAGTATAGAACTGGTTTCGTATTCACTTAAAAGTACTTCAGAATTAGGTTTTATTATTCCGTCATTTATTAAATAACCTTTTTTAATTACTTTATCAATTGTGTAAGTTACGGGTTGATCTCTAAAACATAATTCATTGCTATCATTAGAAACTGAATTTGTTAAGGATAATTCTATTTTTTCAATTGGTTTACATGTGGCACCGTAAAAGGTTCTCAAGTATGAATAAATTGTAATATTTTTACCGTTTGGAAAATTAAATGTCATAAATTCTTTGTCTTTTAAGGTCGCTAATTTTAGGGTTGACTTAAGGTTTAGACATTCCTGGTGCATTAGGAAATTTACTTCTACTGCTTCGGTATGCCTTACAAATTCTTTGTCGGCTAATAAAATTTCTTTTATTTCGTTTATATCAGTACCATTTTTTGGATGTTCTGAAACATCGGGGGAATGTATGTTACATGTCTTCGATGTCGTTAGCACCATCTAGAATTTTGCCTCGCACCGGCTTAGTAAATTAAAACAATGTTATTAAAAATCGTTTTTAATCATTTATTTGTAATAGACACAAATTTTTTAGGACATCTGTCCAATTCCAATTTTTGGCTGAAGAGAAAATTTGTTTAAATTTAATTAAAAAATTTAAGATTCTCAATATTTTCTAATTTATTTCAAAAAATCAGTAATGAATTTTTCTTGAGTAAAATTTAAAATTTGCTAAAACTTTCAAGACCTTGCAAAATGTTTTCTTTGATTAAATAAAAATGAAAGAAAAACTTCAAAATAAATTGTTCCTTAAGGCAACTAAATTAATGTTTTTAGCGTTTTATTTAATTGTCATTAAATTATTTTTTTTGTTTTACTTATATTTAAAATCTAAATAAAATTAAGTAAGAAATCAATAAATAATTAATTTACAAGAAGAGAAAAAAAAAACTTTCAAGCAATTAAAAGATATTAAAAAAAAATTTATTAAAAATGAAATTAATTTTGGTTCTAGGTTTAATTGCTTTTATAGTTCAAAAAAGAAGCTTCTTCAGTATTCATGGAAGTTTCTGTGATGGTTTTGATTTAGGAGGCGGTGATATTAGTAGCTTTCAAGCACTGGTTTAGAGAATTGTTGGATTACTTGTCTAAATAACCCAACTTGTACTTTTTTTGCTATTTCAAAATCAAATAATAATTGTTGGCTGAAAAATAAATTTGTTACAGATTTCAGTCTATTTTATGATTTTAGTCAAAATATGTGTGGTATAGTAAATCGTTCTAAAAACTGTTCGACAATTGACGATTTTACACCTAATCCTAATAATTGTACTTTGTATTATCGATGTTTTTCTGGATTTCTTCAAAATTTAGGTTGTCTCAATGGAAAGTACTTTGATCCTATTTTAAAAACATGCACAATAAATTCAACTTTTTCATATGGTAATTATATTAAAACGATTTATGGTATTTCATCTAAATATAAATGTATTTTTCTTTAAGTATACAAAAACAATCAAGATCTAGTTGGTATTATAAACAAAAATAATCAGTATTATAACTATTGACTCAAAAAATAGAAACTTGCTGGGAAAAAAGTAGATTTGACACAATCAAAAAGAAATGCATTCGTTAAATTTTTCGTGTCAAAAATTTGATGTGACTAACAATAATTTTATGCTGAATGGTTCACTTGTCTATTACCCACAGTTTTTAACAGGATACTAAGAAAAAAAGAAACTGATCATGAATATGGCAAGTTTTTTTTTTAATTAGATTTTTTTTATGTGTTGTGGTTTCAACTTGTGTGTTGAATACCGAAGGTTGGTTTAGGGTTTAGGGGTTGTCGGGTATGGTTTAAATAAATGAATGAACGATTTAAGTCTAATACGGTTTATTGAGAAAAATGTATATGTTTAATTTAATGAGAAAAACGAGAACAAGAAGAAAAAGAAAAAATGATTATCTTTTACCCAAGTGTTAAATATTATGTTTTATTTACTAGTCCTTAACATTAACAACATGTTAAGTACTAGTAAATATGTTTAAATTAAGATAGTGAGGAGAAACGGAGTTAGTCCGCAACATATCTCCCCCTACCCGAAACTCTGAATATACATTATTTTAATTGAGGTAAAGAGAAGTTGAAAAAAGAAATTGGTTAAATTTTAAACAAAAAATTGACAACAAAATTTGAACAACAAAGAAAAAGAAGAAAAACAAAGTTACATTAAATTTTATTGTTACGGTTTGGTGTCATAGTTTACTCCGGTTTCAATGTCGGTTTTACAGTTTTGTTTAGCAAGCTAAATAAGGAATTATTTACATATCCCGGTCTTTTAGGAGACTATCGATTGTTTGCTGGAGACGTGTTGTTTCGTTTATCCGTTCAAGTTGGGAAGCTAGTAGTTTTCCTTCTAGTTCCATCACTCTATTTCTTAAAAATTTATTTTCTTGAACGTATTTGTTTGATTTATTGTCGTCTCCCACTGTTATTGGAATAAATTCTGCGCTTTTCTCTGTTGTTGACTTGGATGTGTTTGAGTCATAGCTGGACGAATCATCAAAGGTTTTTTCATTCAACACGTTTAAAGTGGTTTTCTTTAGTTTTGGTTCAGTTGATTCACAATGTTCATCGAAATATCTTTTTGGTCGGTTAAATTTTTTTAAGTTTTCCATAAAACGGTTGCGATTTAATTTTTGATGGTGAACATTTGTTGGTTTTTGATTTACTTCGAATAACATTGAACGGTTCAAAAATTGAAGCGGTTTATTAAATACTTCAACGAACTCTTTATGAATTTTTGGGTTGTCAAATGCTAAAAACGCAACGGAGTCTTCTTGTTCAAGGCTCGTTTTTGACAAGACAACGAAAAAATCAATAGGTCCAAATTTTTCACTTTGTCCTTGATTTTCTAATTCGATTTTAATAAATTTATATAATTCGACTGCGGTTTTTTCAGGGTTATCAAGCAAACAACTGACTCGTCTAATGTAAATATCGTGTTGCATTTTAAACGGTTTATGACTAGTTTTTCTTTTAAATGAATAAATTTAGTGACTCTTTAGATACTTTTAAAAATTCAACAATATTTATAGAATTAAAAAACAACGAGAAATTTTTCAAACAAAACAAAAAAAATTATTTTTTTAACTCTATTGGTTATCTTTTTGTCTTAATTTCTGCTTAATTACACTTAAGGTTTCGTTTTCGCTGGTGTTAGACTCGGAGTCGGTATAATTATTTTTCTCTTTTGTTTTAATAGTCTTCCTTGTTTTTTTTGTTTTTATGTCATGAATTAACTCATCAGAGTCAAAGATTAGACGCTGAAACGGTTTATTTTTTTTAGTTAATTTTGTTTTTGAATCAAGTGGTTTTAAAGGTTCAACCTCGGTTTTAGGCTTACTAATTTCGGTTAAATTATGGTAAAAAGTCTTAAGTCTACTTATATGGACTTGTTTTAATCTAGACTTTTTTGAGCCACATCTTTTAATAAAATAGTCTAAATTGTTTGGGTTTTTACCGACTATTTCAAATGGGCCATAATATTTATGAGCTATTCCGGACGAGAGTCCTTTTTTTAGCTCAGGATGGTCAGTTAAAACCAGGTCGCCTACTTTATATTCGGTTTTTTTAATTTGCCGATCGTGGTTTATTTTAGCTTTGTCCATTAGAATATTACGATTTGGAGTTACCATCAAGTATAGGTTCACGGTTTAAATTGTTTAAATTTGGTAATATTAAATCAATTGGGATTTTTGGGTTACGCCCGAACATTAGTTCAAATGGCGTGGGTTTAGTGGTCTCATGGACTGACGAATTATATGCATATGCATATTTAAGCAAATTCCAAGTTAATTGTTCATCGTCTATATATGCTTTGATCATATTTTTTACGGTTTGGACTGTGCGTTCGCTTTGTCCGTCACATTGATGATGATATGCTGTTTTTTTTTAGACGCTTAATGTCTAAATATTCTTAAATTAAATCTAACAATTTCGATTGAAATTGTGTACCTTGGTCTGATAAGACTCCTTCAGGGATACCGTATTTGCAGAACCACTCGTTTAAGAGGAGTTTTGCCACGGTTTCAGCGGTTTTGTCTCTTATCCCTAAAAATTGGCAAAATTTTGTAAAATGGCAAATTATCACTAAAAAATATTTGTTTGGATTTTTTGTTTTTCTAAACGGGCCTGCGATGTCTATGGTTATTAATTGGTTTGGTTTACATGGAGTTAGGTAAATAAGTTCGCCTTTGTTTTTTTCGGTTGTATTTTTTACCTTTTGGCAAGTTTCAAATTGTTTAACAATGCTTTTAATTTCTTTTCTTAAAAATGGTCTATAAAATCTTTCGATAATTTTAGCTGTTGTTTTATTTCGGCCTAAATGAGCGTTAAACACGGAGTTATGTATTTTTTCATCTAAAGTTTTAACTTATTGACTAGGCAACACATATTGATTCACCAGTAGACCATTTTCAATTTGGTACATTCTATAAAGAATTCCTTCAATAAGCAGAAATTTTTCATATTGTTTAAAAAATAATCTTTGGGTTAAGTTTTCAAATTGAGTACATAACGGTTTTGTTTGACCATTAAGTTTTATGAGTTCAATCATCCATACAATATCTTTATCATTTGCTTGTTCGATTTTGTAAGATTCGATTTCGGTTTCATCGCTCAGTTTTGAGTTATTTTCTGGACTTTAGACAGCAGTTTCTAAAGCAACCTTTTCTTCGTTGTCCTCGATTAAAGCCACTAAATTATCTTGGTATTCCTCTTATTTATAAGATCGGTTACAGAATTTGCTTTTATTTCATTTAATTTGTTCATTATATTCTCTCTGACCGTTTTTAAATCGTCTTCAGACCATGTGTTTTCCATTTGTTTCCGGTTTAGCTCTGGTGTCCTAGTTTCTTTTGGTAAATTTCCGTTTGAACATATTTTATTATGATTAGTTATATCAGGAATTACATTTGAAAAATCAGATTCTTTTGTATTTTCTAATTCTTCATTTAATATTATTTCATTTTGAGCACTATTTATTTCGTTTGTTTGACTAATAACTTAATTAAAATTTATAATACTTTTAATAATTGGTTTTTTTAGAAGGTTTTGTTCAAGCCGACTTATTCTACGTCCGGTTTCAATTGTAACGTCCACTATTTTTGATGCTTAAACTTAGCATTCTCATCTTTTTCTAAACGATACCACAATTATTTTCAATGAATTCGACTAAATCGGCTCTCTCGTGTCGATTATCCATTACATAGTCATCCGTACCTCAATGGGGGAATTAAAAAATTTAACAGCGCTCAATAATATTAAAAAAAAATTTTTCTTATTAATTTTTTTTTAAACAATTTTAAGGCCGAACTACTAATAAACAAAAAACTGAGCACATTTTGAAATTTAACTTTTTTTCTATTTTTTTTTCATCACCATAAACCGTCTGCAGTTAAATTTATAAAGCAAAACAAACAAAACACAAAAAAATATTTTAATAGGATCAAAATCAAATTGAAAATTTCACATTTGAATAAGTCTTGGAAATAAACTAAAAAAAAAATCGTTTTAGTAGCCGTATCTCTCTGCGGGTTTTCAAGTACGCATGGGGCGTTGTGTCTTGTTGGTCGGATTAGGTTGTTAAACCGAATCATTGTTTTTGAGACTTCTTTTACTATTTCTAAATAATTTTGATTTAAACAATAGAATTCTTGAAAATCGTCTGTTTGAGAGGGCTGGGGAAGGTTCATAGGAGTTTTATTTTGGTCAATCAATTGATGACTTTGCAAAGATTTGATGTGATTTGTCGTTTTTGGAATGTTTTCAGGTCTTTACCCAAATTTTTTAAATTACCTTAAGTTGCCTGTGACTGATTATCTGAGATTGAGACATACCTTACATTTTCTGGTGGACTAAAACATTTTTTAAGTTTATTTACGTGTATAAGACGTTTTGATTAAGTAATTATGTGCGTTTTGTTTTTTAAAAATAGTAATTGGTCCTTTTACTTTCTGGACAATTTACGGGATACACTTTTCTTTTTGCTTTCTTTTGAGAACCAGACCCGTTCAACAACTTCATACTCGACGGGGCATACATGGCTATCGCCGTAAAACTTAATTTTATCAATGTAATTTTTTGTATTTTTCGAACCATTTTAAAACAAATCTGAATTTGTTTCTGAATTTTTAACTAAACCCTAACCCTAACCCTTTTAACTGAACCCTAACCCCATTTGAAAATGAACACCCTCATACACATAGTCGGGGCACCTAAATACATTCTTACCAAATATCCTAAAATTTCATTAAAACAACCTTGGAAAGTCTCGACGAAGAGAAAGTTATTATTCATAAAGAAGCTGAAGATAAAAATCTTCAAGAAGAAATTACGGACGATGCAACTAATTACATCGCAAGATTAGAAATTGCTAATAAATCGTTAACTGAGGAGAAGGAAGTGTTAAAAACGGTTCTTGAAAATGAACGACGTTCATATGAAATGAATAAAAATGCTTACCAATTGTACTATAATACTTTTGCGGAAATTTTCACGATTTCAAAGAAAATGAATCGGTACAAGCAAAAAAGAGTCAACAAGTTCAATTTAAACATGAAGAAACTCTATTGAGTCCTCAACAGCCAAACCCAAAAGCTTCTCTCTTCTCAGAACTACAAACAAAACAGCTTGTGACTCCTAAATACGACTAAGGGCGAACAGCAAGTAGTACATTCAATATAAAAGCCGATCAACATTTAACTCTATATACACCTTACAGTTCAAAGATTGATAGCCCTTCAATTTTGAAACCGTCTCAAAGTCAATCAATAAATATTAATTTAAACACTATTAACTTAGTGATACCCAAAACGAATAAGAAAATAGACCCATTAACACCAAAGTTTACTGGTTCATCGAAAGAAGATGTGGAAAACTGGCTTTTTACAATCGAACAAAGTTTCAATAAAGCATTAATCGGTTATACAGATAGATTAGTAGAAACTATTCCATTTGGGGGAGATTACCCGTTCGACCTTCTAAGAAAACACATTATGGAACACCGAAGTTGGAAAGATTATGAAACAACTCCAAGAAAAATTTTTAGCAAGGCTCATAAATCCGACAAATTACGAGAGATTAGGTATTGTTTAAGGTCTGTTACGCACAATACGAAAGTTGGTAATTCTTTTCAGGTGTCGAGTATTTTCTTTATGCTTTATTAAATCTTTTACTTTAATAAAGAACGTGGCGATACTCACTTTTAAACTTTTGGCTTAACATTGAGTGCGCGACAGCTAATGCATCTATGCAACCGAATTTTTAAAATTCTTAGAAAAAGAAGAAAAATCGCACAATTTATACAAGGCTTTGACAATTTATACTTAATTTCAAGCTACTTTTTAGTTATTTGAAGAGAGATTTTTAATAGTACAAAAATAATCAAATTTGAATAAAGAATTAAAATAACATCTCTGCAATGAAAAAGAAATGCAACTAAGTCCAACTTCATAAGTAGCAGCTTATAAGAAAGTTTTAAAAACCTCTCCATTCTGCAGAAAAAATAAAATTTTTGAAATATAAATTGAATGAATATGACCCTATGGTCATATTCTTATAAACTAACTCAATTACTCTCGGATAGGTTCTTCCTACTAATAATTGAGTATAAATAAGCATTTAAATAAATAAATAAAATAATTTTTGTTATTAAAATCTTGTTGTTGCTAACTTTTTAAGAACAAAATTAAAAATACATTCATTAATTATTTATTATCTAATTATAGTGTTTATTTAATTTGGAAAGATTTTCCATAGTTTTAAAAAAATATTTTAATGGAAGAAAAAATAGCCAATAGAACTATTTTAACTGAAAAGCGGTTTTGTTTACCATTATTTCTTCTAGTAGTAGAAGCTACATAACTCGGATTATCGTATGTATTGATATTACAGTTACTTGTGGCACATGACTTTGAACTTATGTAATTACTTATTATTAAGCCTAAATTACTCGTACAACCTTGATCAACTGTATAATCAGATTTCCTTCCAACATAACAATTTGTCTCACCTGCAGAACATGTCAGTATATTACCATTAACTAGTGCTGCACAACTCGAACAAGAATAGCATGTCAATGATGATATATTTGTGATGACCGTTAGGCCTAGAAATACTAAAATTTTTAAAATCATTTTTTTTGTTTTCAATTTAAAATTTTTTATTTTCATAAAACAAATTTGAATTCCTCTTTTATAGATCGAAAATTACACTTTTTTTTGCCAAGGTTACTAAATTTGAAAAATTCTTAAAATTCAAACGCGAAAAAACCTATTATTAAAATGTAAGTCATTCTTAAATAATTTCAAATTTTACTATTTAATTTAAATTACTTTACATTTAAAATCCAAACGAAAGCTTTCACTTCCATATTTAATCAGTGATTGTTTGATTTCAAATTGTTCCATTACAGCTACTTACGCAGCTTTCAAAAAAAATAAATTTTAATTTAAAAAAACAAAGAAAGTTGTTTTTTTTGAATTAATAAAAATTTTACATTTTTTTTACCTAGGTTACTAGATTTTGTAAAGCTTTAATAATGGAATAGTATGAGAAACAAATATTAAGAAATCATGGATTTAAAAAAAATCCTGATTCCCTTAGCAATTATTAAAAAACTTGATTATAATTCATGATTACTAAATAGTTGCTTCTAATACTATTCCATTATTAAAGCTTTCTCAAATTTTGTAACCTGGGTTAAAAAATGTAAAATTTTTATTAATTTAAAAAAACATTGTCGTTGCACCAAAAAGCCCGAACTCGGGAACGATAGCTGTTTATCTTGTTATCCTCGATTTTCAGTAAAGGGTAGCAAATCTTTACTAAAATATTGACTTTGGTCTAAAAAAGTTGGATAAAACTAATGTACGAGCATTGGGTACGTCATTTTTTATAGGACTCTTGTTTCTAAATGAACTTTCATTATTTCATGTTCTCTCAAACCTAGATTCGAATTTGAATTTTCGATTTCATTCCTTCTAGACGATTCAGCTCTGGCATTAAATCTATATCCGTTATAATCACACTTTTCCATATCTCTAAATTCAGTTAAATTATCAGATTTAGTATCTATATTTGGTTAACTAGTTGAATAACTGTCTTGTCTAGTTGAAACATCATCTAAAGAATTCTTTTTCCTTTCAACCGAAGGTTTAGCTTTAGAAAAGTGTTTCCGTCTGCCCCATCGAAAATCTTTCATTACAAATAGCAACCAGATGTAAAATATTGTAAAACAGCAGCCGTCCACAAAAATCAACACCAGTTTTATTCCAAACATATCAATACCAAAACAAAACAAAACCATTAATATAATATTAACCAAAAAAAGTTCAGGTAATGATGAATAAACACCATCCATTATAGCAGCATTCATTAAAACACTCGCAAAAGTTAAAAACAATTAATTAACCAAAATTATGGATAAAAAATCGTTTTTTACGATAATTTTGATAAAATCTGGTTAAAAAAAAGTGCGAATCGAGTTTTAAACTTACTTTTTCTTGAAAAATACTGGTCAAATAAACCGAATTTTTTGAACCTGTTTATAAAATCCGGTGCAAAACTTAACAGGTCTACCATCTCCAAGAGTAATTTGAAATGATATTTTAAGATAATTAAGAACATAGAAGTATTTGAAATAATTTTGAGTTTTTCAAAATGAACATCGTTATCTGATGTCACAAATTTAAACGGAATGTCTTCAATATTTAACCACAAGTTCTGTACTTTTAATTTTTCGTTCTTCTACAATAGCAAACTGACGCTTTTTTAAAGAATTACCAATATGACAAACCAAGCCTCAGATGTCTTACCTACTATTTGCTCCGCTATAACCTTTTTTTTTAGACAAAAAAAAATGTAAACGATCTATAAGTTTCTTTTTTAAACTAAGAGTTATTTTTCTTTAAATGATTATGTCCCGTAATGCCTTGCTTCTTGTTGAATTGCAATTTAATAGAAAATTTTGGTTCTAACAGCTGCATTTACATTGTATTTTTGAATATTATTTACTATTTATTAATTAGTATTTTAAAAACTGATCTGAAGCTACAAAGAATATGATCCCTATTTATACATAAGGTATACGTGTTTTGAAATAGAAATGTAAGATCTCGAAGCTTCTAGCTTCTGAGATACTTTCTCAGCAAGTATATAAGTAAAATTTGGTAAATCCCAAAGATCAAATCGCCAGTGTTTATTGTCTTAATCCAGTCACAATTGAAAGCAGCGATAAAAAGAGAAAAAATGATGTTCTTTATGGGACCTTTTTCAAAAGAATATTTGGAAAAACTCAACACAAAACTCAACTTAGTGCATAAGGCTAAAACTAAGAACAATTCTCATGAGAATGAGTTTCGGGAATCTATCATCTCTGCGAAAAATATTTTAGAGAAAATTTTTATCGAAAAAAAAATATTTTTATCGAAAATTATTTGTCGAAAAATATCTGCGAAATACTTCAGCGAAAAAATTTCAGAGAAAATTTTAGAGAAAAATATTTTTTGAATTTATTTCCCAATAAAAAACATAACGTTATTTCTTACGTTTAAAATGTTTCAAATATAGACAAAATTGGGGTGTAAAGCGCTCGAATGGTTACAAAGTAACGTAAAAGCTCGATTTTTATGACATGTAAAAAGAGGGTTTTCTGGTTTCATGACAGGGTATTGTAACATTAAAAATATTATAAAATTACATGTCATAAAAATCGAGCATTTAGGTTAATAATCAATCGAATTTAATTCAATAAAAATTAGAAGCTAAAATTTAATAACTAAGGATTTATGTTACTTTCATACTCAGATGGTCATTGCTAAGGTTTTTCTCACTTAAAAAATAAATTATTCGCGACTGAATTTCTTTTTTTATTTTCATATAATAATTTTCGATCAAATTTTTCTCAGAAAAAATTTTCACTAAAACATTTCTCTGAAAAAATTTATGATAAAAAAATTCGATGAAAATTTTTTTTTTTTTCTCTAAAATATTTTTCTCAGAAATGATATAGAGCCTGAGTTTCACATAATAATGAAATGAAGAGTTCAATTGTTATGAGGCAGAGCAGGTAGACTGGCTTCAAGGCATCCAAAGCGCAAGCAAATCAAAGAAGAGCCTTATAGTGTTGTTGTTCAGTAGAGCAGAATATTTTGTGAATCTTAGGAAGGCTAATGTTTTATTGATGATAATTGAATTAGAAAAGTCGAAAATTGCTTTGGAAGCAAGTAAAAGTATCCCAGAAAATAGGCCTCTGTTTTCGGGACAATAGTACATGACGATGTAGAGAGTAATGAAAATAGTATGAGGGGGCAAATAATGGATACGGACTTAGGGAAACTCGGATCGCAAAATTTAGAGTCGACTTTATACCAAAACTCTATTTGAAAAAAAAAGAGAAAAGGTTGATGAATGGATATACCTAGTAGAAGCTGGGGCTTACTACCAAGGTATTAGCCATGATAAGTTGCCAGATCGCGTAACAAAGTTATTGAGAGGGATGGCTTTGGAAATGTTGAGGAATTTGAAGAAAAATGGTGAATCTTTTTCTTGGAATGATTCAAATCTTGTTTAACGCCCACGCTCAAGCCTGCTAATATGCAGAGGCAATTGAGGTTTGAATTGAAGAATATAAAAATTTTCAACGAATTTTTAGGATGATATGATGAAATTACAAGTAACTAATAAGATTGAAAATATGCCAGAATTTGAACTGGTATGGTTGTTTTTATAGGCGATAATAAAAGCAAAACGAAGTATGTTTATCCATTTAGTTCAGACAATTTGCTTTGTGTTTCGGGATTTGTCAATCAACACCCGATTAAGTTTATTGTTCTATTTTGGCTTTGACTAATTTTAGATTAAAAAAGATTCTAGAAATTCTTTATAAGCAACCTTTGAATAATTGGTTTTGAAAAAAAATAGAGCACGAAAAAATTAACTCACAAAATAATCATTAAAAAAAAGATCACGCTTAATTTGTGAACTAAACTAACTTTACCTTTGCAGGTCACACATTTTTGTGATCTCAGTTCATTGTTTAACATGGGCCTCCAGATCCTTTTTTAAAAGTTTATATATAAGAATATTTTAGAGTTTTTGTTCTTGGAAAACACCTTAGTACTTGTCATATATAGATTCTCAACCTTATATTGGCTTACCGATCGTGTATTCAATCTTTTTCTTTATCCTCACAGATTGACGCGATGATTGAAAAGAAGATGA
>NTPY01000913.1:611403-637927 GCA_002922825.1 Brachionus calyciflorus
AAGAGCCTTTAAGCGTAATGCCACCCTAACAAAAAAAATTTTAAACAAAATAACTAAAAAAAAACAACAACAACAACAAACAAAAATATTAAATTGATATTTCTTTTATTTTTATTCACCATCATCACTGTGGTCATACTTCTTAATTTTTACGATTGCTGCCATCATCACTGTGGTCTGATTGTTCTTTAACCATTTGCATTTTGAGAGCACTCTTTAACTTATTGTTGACTTTTCGTAAAGAGTTTGCTAACTTCTCATATTGAAGTTTCTCGATAGTTGAAGTCTCAGCTTTTTTTTCGAAGGACTCTACTAATTTCCTCATCGAAGCCAACTCTTTAACCGCTTTGTCACGCTCATTTGAAATCCTTGTATTATCATTTTGTAGTTGTTCTAGTTGATTTTGAAGAGCCTGAACTCTCTCGTTTCCACGACCAGTTAAAATTTCATTTGCCGATTTTATATACTTAAGTTTCTCTTCATGATAAAACATTCTTTGATTATCGAATAATTTGTATTCATTATTGGCACGGTACCACTGGCCATCTTCAGAGCTAATATTGTTGACTGAAGCCACCAATTTGCGACCATTAAAAATCAATGAATTTATAAATATCGCAGCATCACTGTGACGGTTGGGCTTTTCAAGGCGAATAAATCCCACGAAAGTGTTACCATCGTGGTCCTCGCAATATTTAGGAATTTTTAGTAATGCTGTAAGACCAAAAATTTCGTCATAATTACTTGATATAATTTGCTTGTCTATGAAAATTTGCAGCATATTCATAGTGTTTACACGATCGTTTAATTTTTCACTATTTGTTTTGACAATCGAAATATTTGATAAATAAATGTCATAGATTGAATCGCACTCAGCCATAGTTTTACTTTTAATCAGCTTAATTTTTTTTTAAAAAAAATTCTCTTCTTTTTTTATTTTTTATTAAAAATATTAAAATTTTAAATTGAAATGAAATTTAAATTATAATCACGTGAAATTTGAAACAAAAATAATTTTGTCTTATCGTGAAAATTTTTTTATTTATTCTATTATTTTAAACGAACCTCACAGTGAAACTATAGTGACCTATGTTTGGATGGAGAAAAAAAAAAAAATTCTTTTTACAATTTTAAAATATATACAAAAAAATTATAACGATTGATTACAATACAAAAAAATTATTTAAAATAAAAAAATTATTATTTATAAACCAATCGTTCTCGTTGCCTGATTAACCTTAAAGACCTCCTAGGCTGCATAATTTGCTTATTTTTATTCGTCTTCTTTTTAAAGACAGACTTATTTTTTTTGGGCATATTTTTTCATCGTCGGAGAGTGATGATGAATCTGTATTTTGAGGCTTAAAAGAGTTAGAGTCCACAGTGACTATATTTTCGTCCACTTCGGTTGAATTAGACAAACTAGACAAGGACTCAGAATCAGTTTCGTCTTCTGACAAACTTTCTTTTGTTTTTTGCCTCCTCGGGTTATTCGGACACTTAACGTATTTACGTTTACTTTTTGGTTCTGTTTGGTCATTAATTTCGACTGGTTCATCCTTAATAATGTTTAATGGTACACCACCGTGATAATAAATTTTTAGCCGATTTTTGTGCACCTGTTTAATTTTTGATCTCGGACTAAATGCAAGTCGAATTAGATAGTCACATTTATTATCGTTTATGCCAACGATTAAATATGGACCATAATATTTGTGCGCTAGACCATGTGAATGCCCTTTTTTAATTTTGGGATGGTCTGTCAACACAAGATCACCTATTTTATATTCGTATTTTCGAATATTCCTGTCATGATTTATTTTTGCCTTTTCCATGTGACAGTTTCGGTTTCTAGTTACAACACGATAAAAAGTTTCAAGTTTTTCTTTAAGGTCGTTTAAATAATTTTGAGCGACGACTGGAACATTTTGCTCAATAACTTTCTCATAATCCTCCATCACCGTGATTTCGCCTAAGTCATTGATTAATTTGTATTCTTCAAGAATCGGAGTACAATTTAAAGTATCTAAATTAGGAAGAATATTATCAATTGGAATTCTTGGTCTTCGACCAAACATCATTTCGAAAGGGGTTTGTTTGGTCGCACTATGGACAGCGGAGTTATATGCAAAAGAGAATTTATTTAAATGTAAATCCCAATCTGACTGTTCGGAATCTACAAATGCACAAATCATAGATTTCAAAGTTCTAATTGTACGCTCACTTTGACCATCACATTCAGGGTGAAATGGTGTGGTTTTTAATTTTTTTAAGTCTAAATAGTCATAAACAAGTTCTAATAACTTTGATTGGAACTGTTTACCACCGTCTGATAAAATAGAATCTGGAATGCCAAATTTACTACACCACTCATTCACAGTGTTGTCTGCGACTAATGGAGCGGTTGAGTTTTCGAGTGCGTAAAATTGAACAAATTTAGTAAAGTGGTCAATAATAACCTGAATATAAACTTTTCGACGTGCTGTTGTTTTAAACGGACCAGTAAGATCAGTAGTGATCATCTCATTTGGTCGACCTGGTGTTAAGTAAATTAATTCAGCATGTCTTTTAGGTTGTGTACTTTTTATTTTTTGGCACACATCACAGTGTTTAACGAAAATTTTTATTTCATCTTTTAACATCGGCCTATAAAATCGGTCAGTAATTTTATTAGAGGTTTTTATTCTACCTAAATGACCATTGAAAACCGAGGAGTGAATTTGTTTAATTACCTGCGTAGTAATATGTTTAGGCAAGACAAATTGTGTGATTTTATAACCATTTTTGTCCTCGCTATTTCTATATAATAGACCTTCGACCACTATTAAATTTTCATACTGTTTGTAGAAAATTCGTCGAGTCACATTTTCGAAAATAGAAATTTTTGGTTTTTTATCACTGTGGGTTAAAATTAAATTTTTTATCCATTGAATATCTTCGTCTCTTAATTGCTCTTCACTAAGACTTTGAAAATCATTTAGATTTTTTGAGCTTGGGTTATCAACAATTGTTGAAACGTTAGCCTCTTCCCCCTGAGAATTTAAATTTTCATCTACCTCACTATTCACAGTGATACTTGCTACAACATTGTCAAAATAATCATTACCTTCTTGATCGAATACATCTTGGTCAGGGCTTCTTGATAGCCAATCTGGGACAACATTTTCTTTGCCAGGCTTGTATTCAATTTCTAAATCATAAAGATCAAGACGTAGGAACCAACGTTCTAAACGTGCTTGTACATTTTTTTTTGTTGGCAACCAAGTTAAAGGCAAATGATCTGTTTTCACCTTGAATTTTCGACCATATAAAAATTGGTGAAAATATTCTACAACCATCACGAGGGCTAATAACTCTTTTTCAGATGTGCTGTATTTTTTTTGTGTTGGTGTATAGTTGCGAGAAAAAAATGCTATTGGTCGTAATTGTCCATCTATTAACTGTTCAAGGACTGCACCATAACCATGCTCACTAGCATCAGTGCTTAAAATAAATGGTTGGGTAAGGCTAGCACTAAATCACTAGTTAGTGTCTCCTTTATTTTTTCAAAATTAATTTCAGCTTCAGGGTTCCAATAATTGGAACTTTTTTTCCATTTACAGCTCCATTTTTTTTGCGAAGATTTTTTGGAACATCTTTGATCTGAAGCATTTCATAGAGCTAATTCGGCATAATTTGGGATGGATTTGCGATATTGATTCGATGCACCTAACCATGATTGTACATCATACACTGTGATCGGTTTAGGTCTTGATTCAATCATTTTGCGCGCTCTGAATTAGGTTTAATTTTATTTTTTGAAATAATGTGGCCTAAAAGATGGATTTCTTTGGTTAACGGCACACTTTTTCCAAGCGAAATTTTTAAATTTTTCTCTTTTAAAGTATTGATAACATCGGTCACTGTGTCAACATGGGCTTTCAGTCCATTTTTTTCTGAGTTAGTATGAATAATTGTGTCATCAATAAAAGCACAAAGAAATAAATTTTTTTAATGTTTTTTCTATTGTTCTTTGAAAACAGGCTGGGGCTGTTTTAATGCCCATAGACATACAAACATATTCAAATACACCGAATTCACAAATAAAAGCAGTCACTTTCATGGAATCTTCGTGTACTGGAATTTGGTGAAAAGCTGAAATTAGGTCTGCTTTAGTGAAAGTATCGGTTAGTTTGTTAAACATGTCGCTTATTGATGGGAGCGGATAATTATCATCTTTAATCACCTTGTTTAACTCTTTGTAGTCAACAGTGATTCTAATTGTACCATCGGTTTTATCTACGACACGGATTGGGGAACCTCATTCGCTTTTACTTGGGCGTATAATACCGGCTCTTAGTAGTTTATCGATTTCTAATCGAACTTTTTCTTTTAAATTAAACGGAAGCGGTCGGCATCTTATTGACCTTTGATTCTCATTTTTGAATTCAATTTTGAATGTTGCATCTTTATTCTCACTTGGCTTCAAATCCATTACTGAATCCGCAGAGATTTCTCTAAACTTGTTTAAAATAAACTCCTCAGCTTCAACAAAGCTAGGTTGTTCTTGTTGAACAATATTCACAAAATTATTTTGTTTTGAATCGTCATCACAGTGAGTCTGGTTCAACTTAGAGTTAATTTCAGGTTTTATATCCTGATTATTTACTTGAGTTTTTGATTCACAAGAATTAGGCAACTCATTTTTAATTTCTTTTTTAATCTCATGCGAGAATTCTTGACTAATTTCAGCTTTAACACTATTTTGAGTAACTGTTTTTTGAGGAAAATAATTTTCTTTTTTTTGTTGAGTTAAGTAAAGTTGTTGGCTGTTTACACTTCGATTTAGATCACAGTAAAAATTTTTATTCCGGCAACGTTTTTTTTTCATTTCATCTCGGAAAATTTTCAAAACACCTGTGGAAAATTCATGAAAAATGGATTTGATCGAATCAATTCGTTGTTTTAAAACTGGTATTCGATTAATTATGTCTCTACCAAGAAGACATTGATGACCAGAACAATTGTTTGTAACTATTACATTAGTATTATTTAGTGAAATTCCTGGTCCAATTAAACATCTGTTTAGTCGCAATAATCCATAAATATAAATTTCACCTGAGGCTGAGTACAATTTTCCACCTCGATAATCCTCTAAATAGGACTCCGGTGCATGACGTTTTATTAACGAATAAGTTTTAACATCAATCACAGTGATGTCTGCGCCACTATCGCACATATAGTTAATTAAGGTATTATTAAAAATAGCCTGTCCTTTAATAGGTTCATTGTCTTTTGGACCATTATTTTTACCTAAAGAAAAAATTTTGTCATTTTTTTGCATGGACTGGTTGACTTGTGACTGAGGTATGGTATTCAATTGATTGTTTGATCCAGTTGACGGTAATTGAAAACCGACTTGTTTATGAAAATTTTGTTTAGGTGCAAAATTTTGTTTTAAATTTTGATACCTGTTTTGTTGATAAAGGGATCCATTTGAATTTCTCATTTGACCATGATACTGTTCACCTTCACTTGATGTCATTCGTTGATCACTTTGACAACTAGAATCAAAGCTCGAATTTTTGCATTCGGCATATTTGATTAAATCGTGTATTTTGAACGATTCGTCTTTCTTAATATTTTTCATTTTGAATAACTTTAGACGGACAGCTTCAACAAAACACTCTTGGATGATATTATCAATATCATTTGAATCGTTTACATTTGGAAACAATTTCTTAACCATATTTACAATTGATTCTCCATACTCTCTGATTGAGTCCTTTTGTGACTGCTTATAATCAGTAAGACGTTCCAATTTCACCGGAATTTCTCTCGGCTTCACTGTGAGTGCATCAATTAATTTTGTTTTGAAATCATCGTATGATCTCGTACAAATTAATTCTTCTAAATTTTTGACTTTTCTGAGGACCTTATTTTCTATATAACTAATTGCGACCTCAAGCCATTCATACTTTGGAAAATTTTTCAAATAAATATCCATCAAAATAAACCATGATTTCAGGTCCATTCCTTCTTTGAATACTTCAGGAACTTTGATTGATCTGCTATCTACATTAAAATTTCTATTTTCACCGTACACCGATGTGTGGTTCCTTGATGATTCAAGTTGCATGGAATAAAAAACGTTAAAGTTTTGTTGGGTTCGGCGTGGAGTGCCTCCCTTTTTTAAAAAGCTTAAACAAAATTACTATCACAGTGATAATAGATAAAGCAATTAACATTACCAAAGGCTCGTTTGTCACAATAAAACGACCATAGTCAATTGTATTAATTGTTGAACTAACAATTCCATTAATAATACGCTCGGTTAGAGTTGGTTGTTTCTGGCCAAAAAATAAACCATAAGCGCTACAAAATAAATTTGAAATGACGAAAAAAATCATGATCAATCGGTTAAACTGTCCGAGAATCATTTTATTTGATTTTTGTCAAATTTGAAAAAGGATATAACTCGATTAAATAGGATACAACAGGAATTTTCACTGTGAAATTAAACTATTTGAGTTGAAATTCTAGTCACGTGTTAAAGTTTCTTATTTTAGAAAATACCTAGGGACGCCACTTTTAAAGTACTTAGTTTACTACGGCTATTAACTTGACTTTAAATCGATAAATAATAAAGAATTGCTTCACTATATTTTATTTAATAACTTGGCCACTTCTAGCCACAAACAAATAGAAAAAATAAATGAAAAACAAAACAATAATAATAATCACAATAATAATAATAATAATAATAATAATAATAATGCTTACTTATGAAATAAACACTGTGATTTTATACTTTAATTCTAAACAGTTATGAATGTTTAGCTAAAAAGTATAAACACAGCTAAATTAAATGTATTTATGAAGAGTAGTTGAAGTCATAGATGAGGACTACAACAGAGGAGTTTATTTTAAAAAAGTAGGAGTTAAATCGAAAAGCGACTTTAGTAAATGTATAAGTAGGTTTTTTTTCATTTAGAAATTTTTCTCCGTTTTGAGTCGCTTTATTTTTTTCAGTGTATTCTTGCCAAAATAAAATATCAAGTACAAGTACTTACTTGTACTTTCCAAAATAAAATATTTGTTATCGGTTAATAAAGATACAATATATTGTATATAAAGTTTATTAAATATAAGTGTTGGATCGATCGAAAGATCTAACGAATAAAACATCTATTTATATGAGGAAAGTAATGTCAGCATCTCGAAGCTGTTTTTTAATGTTTATTTTGAAATTTTTTAATATTAAAATCATCACATTTTCGCATAATTTTTTATAAGAGCTTTGCGGATTGAATGTTGTCTATGCGTAATACATGAATAAATCACAGCTAACGGGTATCGATCCCAGACTCTCCTATCTCGTTGTGGTTGACAAGCCACAAGGACTCTAAGAAAATCTAAAATTTAAATTAATATTAAATACGATAAATTTTTACTTAGTAAAATTTGATCGTATGTCTTTTTTTTAAACAAAAAGACCCACTCTAAATTTAATTTTTTTAAAAAGCTAATTATTTTGAATTGAGTATTTTAAAACGGAAAAAAAAATAATATGTTTTTATAGAAAAAAAATTTCTCTATTTAAAGACGTTTTAGTTTTTCTTTTTTCATTATTATTTTTTTTGTGCACCCCCCTAAAAGTTTGGTCTGAGTGTTTACGGAACTTACCATATCCCCCCTTTAAGATTTCATAGTCCTCGATGAAAATTACCTAATAGATGCTAGATTCATTGTATCTTTCGAATTTAAAAAATAAAACTTTAAATTATAATATCTAAGAAAAAACTAAATAATAATTTTAAAAACATAAACTATTCAACATTCTTTTTTTTTCTTGTTCTTTCAGGTTGATTATTTTGTACTCACTCAGATTAAATTCTTCATGTTTTTCTTTCTGATTCTGTTGATGCGAATTACTTTTGTTTACAACTTTGTTATGTATAATCTCTAAATCTTTTACTTCAAGGATTACTGTCAGTAGTTTTCCCTGATTTATTCTTTTTTAAATTTTCTAGAAAGCCTTTTACTAAAAAACCCTGCAAGAACTATAAAAAAAATTAAAATTACAACATTCAAAAAGATTATTATTGCACCGGTTGTTAAATCATATGAAAACAAAACAAATTCCTTATTGTTTTTCCTCTATTTTACTAACGAAATCAGTTGAATTGATTTAATGCATCCTCTATTAATAAAAAACAATTGATTCTTTGACGGAATAATTCCAGCATCTACTGTTTTAAACAAATCCAATCCTAAAATAATTTCGTGACATATATCCAAAACAATAAATTCCAATTCCCAACCAAAACCATTAACATCACTTTTTTCAGTTAAACCCACTGCTCTAACTGACTTAGACGCAGTACTCAATCATCACAAGGTAAGATTTTTAAATCCTCCTTAATTATCTTTAGCAACGAAATAATAGATTTCGAAGCCCAGGTATCCAATGAAAAATTTACCTTGGTACCGTTTAGGAGCTCCTCTACACCGAGTAGACTACCTGCAGAACCTACGTAGGCATAGACTTCCTGTCACTTGTTTCCGTATCAGATAAAATGTATAGAGCTGTATAACCTTTTTCAACGCGTTTTTTTTCTCTGCAGTCTTTTTTAAATGGCCAGGTTTCTTACACCTAAAACACTACATTGTTTCAATAAAGTAAACTTGCCAAAATAAAGTAAGTACAAGTACTTACTTGTATTGTTTTGCCTGTTGAATTTGTCTTTAAATCATTTATGGATTTAATTTCTCAATATATAATAGAGATAAATAAATTATCGGTCTTTATTAATAATTTAATGATTGCTTTTTTTATCTTTATAAAGAAAAAAATAAGTAAGCTCTTAAATAAAAATATTGAGAAATAAACACTGTGGTTTTTTACTTTAAATCTAACAGTTTTCGACTGTTTAGCTAAAAATATAAACACAGCTAAATTAAATACATTAATGAGAAGGAGTTTTAGTCATTGATGAAGACTACAACAGGAGATAAGATATTTTATAATTAAAATCCATCATATGATTTTTTCATGTAGTAAGTGGCTTTTAAAAGATAATAGAGTTCTACTATAAAAAAGAACATGTGATTAAGAATTCTAGAAAAACTTTTTTATAATTTTTTTTTAAATTTAATTCTAAAAAATGCTATACATTATTTTTATCCTTATAATTGTTTTTTTGATCAGTAAAACAATTATAAAAATTCGTTCAAAAGAGCAAATAATAAACACAATTGAAAAAGCCAAAGAAATTGAGGAAAAAACAAAGGAATTAGAAGAAAAAGAAAAGTATTTGAAAAACAAATCTATAGAATTAGATCAAAAAAAGACAGAAATATTGAAAAAAGAATTAGAAAAGAGAGAAAATGAATTAAAGGAAAAAGAAAATGAATTAAAGAAAAAAGAAAACGAAATAATCCTAAAAGCAAAAGAACAAGAAGAGAAGCGAGCTAAAGAAATAGCCGAGAGAAAGGTTTTGGAAATAGCTGAAAAGAGAGCAAAGGAAATAGCAGAAAAGAGGGCTAAAGAAATAGCCGAAAGAAACGCTTTGGAAATAGCTGAAAAGAAAGCTCAGGAAATAGCTGAAAAGAAAGCTCATGAAATAGCCGAAAGAAAGGCTTTGGAAATAGCTGAAAAGAAAGCTCATGAAATAGCCGAAAGAAAGGCTTTGGAAATAGCTGAAAAGAAAGCTAAGGAAATAGCTGAAAAGAAAGCTAAGGAAATAGCTGAAAAGAAAGCTCAGGAAATAGCTGAAAAGAAAGCTCATGAAATAGCCGAAAGAAAGGCTTTGGAAATAGCCGAAAGAAAGGCTTTGGTAATAGCCGAAAGAAGGGCTTTTGAAATAGCTGAAAAAAGAGCTAAGGAAATAGCAGAAAAGAGAGCTAAGGTAATAGCAGAAAACAGAGCTAAGGAAATAGCCGATAGAAAGGCTTTGGAAATAGCAGAGAAAAGAGCAAAAGAAATAGCTGATAATAGAACCAGAGAGCGTTTTGAAGTCAAAAAATGGATAAAAATGATTGAAAAATTAACTAACCGAAAAGAGCTCGAGTCTTATGTTCTCACGTTAGATAAAAATAATATCAAAGCTATAGAATTTCTAGCAGAAAAAATAGATAATGGTCCTGCCATTAGTGATCTTGAAAAACATTGGATGATTTTTCTATGGATTTCGAAAAATATTATTTACGATTCAATCAGCCATAAAAGTGGTAACATAAGTAAAAATAGTGCAGAAGATGTTTTTAAATATGGTCTTGCAGTTTGTACAGGATTTTCAAATTTATACAGCGCCATATGTAAACTAATTGGTCTGGAATGTTATAAGATAAACGGATTTGCAAAAGGAGAAAGTTATAAAATTGGAGACACAGATGACATAGGGCGCCATGCATGGAATGTTATTTTTCTTGAAGGTCAATTTTATAATATAGATGCAACTTTGTCTTGTCTTAACGATAATCTGAACAAAATTGAAAATGAATGGATCCCTTATTGGTTTATGACTCCTTCTAAAATATTTTCGGAATCACATTTTTCTCCTGAAATGAACAGAGAAATTACAAAAGAAGAATTTGATAAAATGCCATATTTTGAATTTTTTTATCATATTTACGGATTTCATTGTGATCAAATAAAAAGTTCAATTATTTATGCTACCACCAATCCAATTAGCCTTGAATTTACTAGTTTTGAAGAATATAAACTTTCACTCAATCTTCATGATTTTGTTACAGAAAAAAATCTAAATGATTCTGTTAATGTACAGAAAGATTCAGAACACTCGTATTTTAAATATTGTATAATTATTAATAGAAAATCGAAAAATCAAAAATATAAATTAGATATTTTTGCGAGCAAAATAAAATCAGAATCAAATAAAGAAGAAAATAAATTTATTGGAAGATTTATTATAGAGTCAGCAGACCAAAAAATTATAACTACAAAGACTGAATTAGAAAAATATATTCCAGCTTATAATTTGACTTACATGGATAATAAAATCAAATTGATATCACATAAAAGAGAGTTTATTTATTTAGATACAGACAAGTTTGTTATGGAATTTGAAGTTGATAAATCTGTAGAGCTTTATTTTGAAATAGAAATCTTTGAAACAAAACAAATAATAAAAGATACATTTATAGTTCATAAAGAAAATTTTTTCAATTTTCAAAAATATTTTTTAATGATTTCTCTACCGATGGAAAAAAAAGAATTTGTTCTTAAATTGTTTGCCAAATCCTTATTTCAAATTGAATTTAATCATGTAACAGAATTCAAGTTAAAATTTGAAGAAAAACCAAAAATTATCAACTGGAAAGAAATAGAAAAATTAATTTCTAAGAACTTGATCTCCAATTTGACATTTCTCAATAACAGAATTAAAATATTATCACATAATACCAATTTCATTTTATTTGATTCACCTTATCTCGAACTTGAATTTAAAGCTGAAAAAGAAATTGAAATAGTTGCAGTTTTGAAAAAAGCAAATGATATGAAAGTTATTCACGACTCAACTTTGGTGCAAAGAGATCCAGAAAATTTAAATTTAAGAGTATATGTCACTTGTCCAGAGGCAAGAGAAAGTTTTAACCTTTGTTTATACTCTAAAGATAGTTTATTTTTTGAGTTTGCAAAGTTTAGAATAATAAAGACTGATTTCAAAAGACAATTTTCTTTTCTCAAAATACATAGACCAGAGGACTCTTTTTTTGTCTACAATCAAATCGGTCTTAGTTTAAAAATTGGAATAAGATACAAATTTAAGTATTATATTGAAAAAGCTAAAGTAGTGTTTTTAGAACAAAACGAACATCGAACTTATTTCGATGAAAGTGAAAATGAGCCTAATATATTTAAAATTGAGTATCAACCTAAAGACGTGGGAGATTTACATCTTTGTACTAAATATGAATATGGCATCAAAAGAAATATTTTATGCAGTTACAAAATTAAATACTAATCAAGGGTGTAAGTTTTAATTGGAAATTTTTATTAAATTATCAAACTAACCCTAACTGACTATATTAATTTAAAAAATAAATAGATTTAAAATATAAACTTAATGTTTTTTTTTTTCAAAAATATTGCAATGTTAAATTTTTGTAAAAAATTTGGCTTTCTAGAATAGATTTCAGTTCGTAATTTCAATCATTTAGGGCTGAGAAGTTAATTCAATTCAGCATTTTTAGTGATATTTCTTTACGGAATAAATTTTTCTTAAGTTTAAATTGCTACAATTTGTGACATTTTTGCTACATCCAGAAAAAATTTTTTTTCTAATGGAACTTTTTTTCCAGAACTGACTTAATGTTGAGTTACGTTGAATCGAAAAGTTTCTGTTCTCATTTAAATAGTATTTTAAGGCTGAGGATTAAAAACAAATATATAATGGTTAAAAAGCATAAAAAAAGTTATCGACACATAAATAGATTTGAATTTAAATTTCATAATCAAACAGTTGATAAACACATAAATTAAAATAACGAAAAAGTTATAAACGCATAAAACTTTTTAGTCTATTTTCTTATATTAAAATGTCAGATAAAAAACATGTATATTCACAAGTCTTTTTCTTGTCATTACGGAGCTTTACTGTGAGTTGATTTTGTCAAAATTTTGAATTTTTTAAAATGATTTAGGAACCATTACAGGGTAGCTTATTATGTCCTAAAAATAAATTGCCATACATAAAAATCGCCGATGGAATATACAAAGTGAGAACAAAAACAGTATTTTGATATTTAAATCAATTTAGAAATTCCTTTTTAGGTAAAAAACACATAAATCTAGTATAAAAAATAAATAAATTTTATGTGCTATTTCAACCTTTTTAAAATATTTTTTTTTACTTTTCGGTTTATGCATTAGTTTTGAATTTTCACTTTTTTTATTTGTTTTTGATCTTCAGCCGTATTTTAATATCTGGCAAGTTTTTTTTTTAATTAGATTTTTCTGATGCCTGATTTCATTCAAAAAAGGCCAAGGAATGGAAGTGATGTTTAGAATGAATTATATCTTAAATCAAGCTTTAATTCGTCTGTAATCTATATTCGAAAAATAAAATTGGTTGTCTTTTTATTATTTTACCAAAATTTTTGACGTTATTTACTACTCTTTTTGTATTTATGTAAGCATGTATTACTTAGCGATGTGAGCTTTTGTCTTCTAAAAAAGAAAGAAAATAATTTAATGAGTTTTTTTTTAAAGTATAAGGTGAAATGAAAAAAAAACAAGATTTTGGCAAAAAAAAAAAAACTTGCCATTTATACTAAATATAATTTTTTGAAGTTCTTAATTTTGAGTTTCAGTCAGATAGATTGAATTATAACAAATTGTTTGACTTTAAACCAGCTCTGTATGAAAATCCAGGATTTTTCTTGATTTTCTAAGATTTCAGTGTCTTTCAAATTTACCTTTCATCCGTACTATAAAACTCTATAATTTCGTTTTTGAAATAAACAGCTATTTTTTCTTTTGAAGAATTTGATAAATTCTTATAAAATTCTAATTAATAGAAAAAAACACTCTTCCTTCAACTTCAATGTCAATTTTTTAAAATTTAAAATTTACCTTTTAAAAAACGATATTTTCGCATCATCATCTACAAATAAAAAAATTAAGGCAATAAAAAAAATTGATAAAAAAAAAGAATAAAAATTTTAATAGCTTGAGTTCGAGCAAACTAGGTTTTTTTTGATAAGAGGCTATTTATTAAATTTTTTCTCAACAAACATTAAATAAAGCAATTAAAAATAAAGGCACTTAAAATCAAACATAAAATCGAATCAAACAAATTTTGAGAACTAATGGATTTAAATGAATTATGCGAAGAGAATCAATTGAGTTTAGTACAGCCGAACATAAATGTTAAGGACAAATCAACATGGAAAAATTTAAAAAAAGATTTTAAGAATATAATATTCTTAATATATTTATATTTTTTGCAAGGAGTTCCATTAGGCCTCGCTGCAAGTATACCATTTATACTTAGTGCTCATAAAGTATCCTATTCAGATCAAGGTACATTTAGTTTTGTTTCATGGCCTTTTTCACTCAAACTCTTATGGGCTCCTTTAGTCGATTGGGTTTTTATTCAACGAATTGGACGTAGAAAATCATGGCTCATACCAGTACAATTATTAATGGGACTATTTATGCTCTTAACTGCTAATTATGCTCAAAAATTAGTTTATAATTTAGAAAGTAAAAATGATATTATATTTTTAACTTTGATATTTGTTGTTTTTATTACATTGGCGGCTACTCAAGATATAGCTTTAGATGGATGGGCTATTTCTATGCTCTCTAAGTAAGAAAATTATTTTTGATAATCTCATTTTGAAATTCACTCATTTCAATTCGTTCAATTTTATATAATTTTTATGTTTTTCTACTTTTTCTTTAACACTATTTTAATCAGAACATAAAAATTTCTACTAACTCAATATAAAAATGCTGAATTGAAATGAGTGAATAGAAAATAACTTCACAGTCCCGTATTCAAACGTCGTAATTTAAAAAGGTTTCTACTAGTAGATAGAACACGGCGACTTGTTATTGAATGATATCAGATACAATATATTATTATTATTATCTAAATAATGTTATTTAGGTAACAGACTGATTGAAGGTTCAATTGAGTTTGTATGTGTGTATTTTTTGATTAAAATGAAATGTTTTTGTTTTGAGCGTTGTTATCTCTACATCGAATAACATAGAATATATTTTATAAACTAAATAATTTCTTGAAAAATATTTTTTTGAATAATTTTTCCTCATCATAGGTACTTTTTTCAATAGGTTTCGAAACGACCAAATGGACAGTTTAAAAATTGAAATTTAAGAATTAGACCTACCTTATCATAATTTTTAAATTCATTTTTAATATCAATCATAAATTGATAAATCCCTGGAAACTTAGTATCGCCTCCATATAGAATCAGATTGAAATATTTTAAACCAAGATTTCTTAAATGGAATTTAAGCATTTTTCGAATCATTTTTTAAATTACTTTTCAGAACACTTTTAAAGTTGGAATAATGGTTAAAAATTCTCATAGTTAACACTGAAAAAAAAATTGTAAAATTTAACCCAATTTTTTTCAATCTTAAAAAAATGTGCAAGTTCAAATTTTTCACATTTTGCAGTGAATGATAAGGTACACTTTCCTAATATCTAACTAATTGAAAGTATGTACTTAAATACAGTTATTAAATTTTTTTTTTTTTAATTCTATTTAAGAGAGAATGTTACTTGGCAATCAGTTTGTAATGGAGTGGGTCAGACAGCCGGAGTTTTCCTAAGCAATTTAACTTTTATAATATTCGAATCGGCTGACTTTTGCAATAAATACATTCGTCCATTATTTAATTTACCACTTAATGAAAAAGAGGGTATAATAAGCCTTAAATTATTCATGTACATAATTGGTATTTTATTTATATCAAGTTCAATTTTTATCATATTCAAAAAAGAAAAAGACTATTTAGACGAATCGACTTATGAATCTAAATTAGGTCTTGTCGATTCATATAAAATAATGTGGAAATTATTATCAAAAAAATCCATACAAAAATTTATAATTATTTTTTTGACTTACCGAATCGGTTTAGCATGCGAAAATGTAGCCAATTTAAAGCTTATAAATGAACATGGTGTTTCAAGAGAAATACTTCGACTTATAACAATACCAACAGCTCCATTTACAATTATATTACCTTTTGTCATTGGTAAAATGGCACAGAGAAAACCTCTAATTAAAATAATGCGTATTTTACCGATTAAAATAGTCTTCGGTTTAATTGTAGCTTTATTGGTTTATTTTACACCGAAGCTAAAAAATGAAAATAATGAATATGATTATAAGTTTTATTTAATTTATTTGAGTTTGAATTTTTCGTTACAATTAATTGAGACATCTTTATTTACGTGTCAAATGGCTTATTGTGCTAGTATTGCCGATGCTTTAATTGGTGGTACTTATATGACTTTTTTAGCATCGATAATTAATTTGGCTTTTATGGCACCGTCTACTTTAGCTTTGTATTTAATTAATTTACTTACATTTAAATCTTGTGTTCAAGATGGCTTCGAAAATAGTTTCAATAATGTAACTATTAATTTTCAAGCTAATAAATGTTCTTCAACAATTGATATAAAAGTAAAACAAAAAATTCGAAAAGTTTTATAAAATTAATTTTTTACTTTTTTTTTCTTTAAAGGAATGTAAAGAAATGGGTGGTAAATGCATTACTGATTTTGATGCATATTATTATTTGGTTTTAGGTTTTAGTTTTCTTGGTTTTATGTGGTTAATTGTTTTTAGGAGACTTTATTTAAGTTTAGCATCGCTTCCCAAATCAAAATGGGAAATCAAGCGTTAAATATTTTTTATTTATAAAAATAAATTTTTTTTTACATTTAACAGTCTATAATATTCTTTGATATATGACTCTACAGATACTACTGTATCAATTTTTCAAAAAGAAGAGATCTTTTTTGGGCCGCAGTTGTAATCTTGGGACTTAAAGTGTAAAATTAAAAAAGCGTAAAATTGCAATTAAATTTTGAGAATTCCGAATTATATAAAAAAAATGGCAACTAAGCACTTTTACACTATTTGTTAAACTCCTCCTAGAAATAATATTTTCGTAAGGTGTCCCAAATCATAAACACTAGTATCTTTAAATTTTATTCCTCAATTGATAAACGATTCCGAAAATTTTCTGAATAAAAATTTAAATATATAATTATAATATTTAGCGAAGATGGTTTCGATTTTTTAGAAAAATATTTTATTTTGAAGTAATTCTGTAAAAAAACCTTATTTTTAGTCATTTTTGATTAAAAATTTAGTTTTTTTGAAACTTTAAGAACGTTTATTTTGGTTTTCATGAAACAAATTGTTCAAAATCGAAACCAATTTTTATAAAGATATTATAATTATATATTTAAATTTTTATTCAGAAAATTTTAAAATTTTCTGAGTTCAATTGAATAATTAAAAAGATTTTAAATAAATTTCTTCTCGAATTATTAAGTTTATATTTAAAAACTTTTTTGTTTTTTCTCTAAAAATATTTTTTTATAATTATATTTGACTTTTTATTACATGTCATCCTTAAATCATTTGATTTTTAAAAATTCCTTTACAACTAATTCGTATTCAATTTATTATTAAGAAATAAATCACTAAAAACGCCTATAGAAGTATTAAATTAAATTTCAAGAAAAACAACAATTTTAAATATGAAAAAATTGGTTTATTTGATTCATGAAAATTTTGGGGTCTTGTCAATTTCATGATCTTAAGATCATATTTTTTACATCAAAAAATTTTTTTGTAAATTTTTTTGCAAATTTTGAATTTTATCTCAAATCAAATAGTTGGGATACCTGAAAAAGAAACATCCCCCAATTTTTAAAAAAACAAACAGCTGGGTGTTTTTTTGGGAAATCGATTTTCGATAATGGGTTACTATATATCAAAAAATTCGTCGTTTTTTCTAGTTTTTAAAAATTATTTTTGAATTTTCATGTGTTCTCTTTTTTTGGGAGTTTTTGCATTAAAAGTAGTTTTGAAAGTTAAACACCAGGGTGTTTTTTGGGTTTTTGTACTTTACAAGCCCTATGAAATTTTAACATTAAATTATGCTAATATAATCATTACTAAACGGTACCCTAGTTGATTCCGTGCCTTTTTGTTTTGACCCAAAAATAAAGAATTACATTCAAAATTTGATAATTCTCAAAACAACCCCCAAAAAAATCAAATTTTTTCAAATATTTCTAAATTCAGTGAAAGTAACCGAATTTCATTAGAAAAAAAGCTTTTTTTTATGTTTTTATAAGTTTTTCTTATCTGGGTTTTTACCTGAGTTTTTTACCACATTTAATTGCTTCTTTAAAACTTTTATGGTTCGTTACATGAATCAATTGCATATTACAATTTTTATATTTGACACTGCATTTTGTTATAAAGTTGTATGACCGAACTTTTTTTTTGAAAAAAAAATATTTAAAAAAAACAATTTTTTTCTTTTTTAAACCTCCTCCCTAAATGGTCTTTACCAATATTGATCTTTGAGTTTATCCTTAGATGTATCAATAGATGTATTCTTAGATGTATCCTATTTTGCATCTCATTATGTTATCCTATATGTATCCTAGGATACATAATGAATTCTCGGATACATATAAGTATTCTTTAAAAAAAACTCAAAAAAATACATAATTATGTATTCTAGTATAAGAAAAAAAAAAGTTAGCTGAAAATCCTTATTTTGTATCCGAGGATACATAATAAATCCGAGAATACATATAACATGTAACCTCGGATACATGTCAAAAAAAAAGGTTAATAGGATTCATCTTTACCAGATTTTTAGAACCTAAATGCGTAACTTAAAATAAAATTCGCCTACACAGTAAATATTTGATGTGGAAAAATGATGTGAAAAGAACATAAATGAGCATAACATAATAAAAAATATATTTTACACATCTTCAGAACCTAAATGACAAAATATCTTCTGATTTTAACGAATTTTTTAAACTAAAGTATTAAATTATTGTATTAAATTATTGTATTAAATTATTGATATTTAATTATTAGTATTATTATAAGTTTATTTATGTAGAAATTGAACTCTATATAAACGAAGACAAGCAGTTAACTAACCAAATTTATGGCTTTTTCTTATAAATTCTTTAATAATTTTTTTTTATTTTATTTATTTATTATTTTTTATCCCGAATTTTTAAATTTCTTTTTTAGTTCTTATTTTGATTAATTCGATTAAACTTATAATTTTAAGTCTATTTTTTTACAATTAAAATGTTTTAAGCGTTGTCTTTTTAAAATTTTATAATTTTTTATTATTTTTTTATTCTTTAATTTTCTGAATAAAATTTTATAAAAATAACGCTTAAATAACCTTATTTTTTTGTTCTCAATAATAATTAGAAAACAAGGAGCGGAATTTTTTTTATTTTTTTAAGTAAAATTTTGGTATTCCAACAAAAATTCTTAAAAACTTTTCAAACAAGACAAATACAGTCATTGCTCAACTATTTAATTATTTAACAACTATTTAACTTGTTCCTCAATAAATTTAAAAATTAGATTTTTGACGGAAAAATGCTAAAATATTATGGAAATAGGTAGGGATTCCGACAACCAAGAAAAGAATAGTTTACACTAGATTAGATAACCTTAACAATAATGCACTCCATTTGTTTTCATTTTAAATTTAAACAAATAATACAGCACTTGCTTTGAAAAAAAGGCGTGAGCGAATTTCCAAGGTTCACCCTTCCCCCATAGGTCAAAAAATTCCCTTTTCAAAAAAAAATCTGGACACCCCATCCCCTGAAATAGAAATTTAAGAATTTTAATAGAAAATTTTATTAAATTATGAATAAAAATTTTAACTACGTTAGAATGACATTTTAAATGATATTTTTAATGTGATGCCAGATGACCAATAAATTTTTGAACAAACTGGACAGGTTATTGGTCTATTTGTGCATGGCGAGGTGTTTGTTATTTTAGATTCTGACTGAAGACTAAAGCTTGTAAAATATTTGCA
The DNA here is from genome assembly GCA_002922825.1 of Brachionus calyciflorus. Lineage (NCBI taxonomy): Eukaryota > Metazoa > Rotifera > Eurotatoria > Ploima > Brachionidae > Brachionus > Brachionus calyciflorus. The sequence goes on from NTPY01000913.1 coordinate 631,004, forward strand.
ATCTGAATCTGCTTTAAAAGTTCTATTTTTTCCTTTTCTAGAGGAAGTTTTTAAATCAACTTTACATCCAATTAACCCACAAAAACCACACAAGTGAGTGTTTTCAGCTATGTCAGCTGTTAATATATGACCACCGATATGGAATCTCATTGATTTTAAGATGACGCTTTGATCAAATTGATTAATTGGTATTTGATGATCAATTAATTAAAATTTGGTCATCAAATTCTATGATCATTGATCACCAGGTTTACAAGACCCTATTTTTTTTAAGATTCTATTATTTCTTTGATTCGATATTTTTTGACCGATATTTTTCTCATTCGCTTTTTTTCATATGTCTCTTTATTTAAACCTCAAAGTTGACTCTTTCAGAGCCAAATAAAACTCAAGACAATTTCTATATAATTCAAAAAATTGATTCTTCAAAGTTATAGATTCTACTTCGATCGATAAACTGAAGTTTTTGATCAATTCGCTCGATTCGGTCAATTCAAAATTATAAGACAAAATAATGTAAAATTATGGAGTATATGTATTTAAAAAAAATTAATTTTTAAATTGCATAAAAATTTCGAATTTTGAATTGAGCGAATCGAGCGAGCAAAAACTTCAGTTAACCACTTCAATCTTCAAAACAAATTAAAAACTTTAAAACTTAAAAAACCCGAATTAACAACCCTATTATAAACTTAATTGAAAAATTTATTAAAATACAGCTAATTTTAAATTTAAAAATTAAATTAATGGAAAAAAAAATTTATTTAAAAAAATACTGGCTAAATTTATTATTTAAAAATATAAAAAAAAAGATCGATTTATATTATTACACGAAAAAGAAAAAAAATGAGTGACAAAAAAAAATTTTATACAAAATTAGTTTTAAGTTTGTCATTAGAACTAGACGCTCTTAAATTTTCAATATGAGTATTCAATAAATTTTCGAATTTTTGTTTTCTCAATTCTTCAGCAAGTTTGGCTTCGGAACTAAGCGACATACGTCTACGCTGTTCCAATTCACTTTGCGAACCATCATTATCCAAATCACTAAGCTTAACAACATGATGATTATATTTTGTTGTTAAAGACTCTTCTATTTTCGACTTTTGTCTTCCTAACTGTCCATTATCCGATTGAAGACTCTGATGAGTCAAACTCAAGGCACCTTCACTAATTGAATTACTCTTAGCTAACAACTCCGGATTTGAATTTGACGTCAAATTCAACTTCTTTTTAACTATACCCACATTACTCTCTGGATTAAACATAAAATTCTCATGTTGTTGAAAAACATCATTTCTCTCATCATGATCATAATAATTTTTTTTATTTTCTAAATCGGCCAATAGAGCGTCTTTTTCACTATACAATTTTTCTATTTCATTATTTAAACGTTTTACTGAGAATTCGTGTTGTTTTTTCAAAGATTCAATTTGTTTTTCATAATCATTGCGTAGATTATTAACACGCCTAGTATCCATGTCTAAATTTTTGTTGTGGGATGAATGATTATTGGTTTTCAAAGACTCAATACATTCGGTCAAAGTGACTACTTCATTTTTGAGACGTTTATTCTCGCGTTCGGTTAAGTCTACTAATTGATGATACTTTTTCTGCATTTCTAAGACTTCTTTTTCATCGCTCTTTTTCTCGACTAGACTTTGTCTCAAAAAATTATTCTCTAATCTCAATGCCTCCAAATGAGCTACGGTCATTATTAAATCTTGATTTGTTTTAGCGTATTGCTCCTCTTTTTCTTTGAGTAATTTGTCCAAACAATTCGATTGTTCTTGTAAGAGTTTAATTTGATTGTTTTTGTCGGTTAATTGATGTGTAAATGTTTGAATTTCATTGCGTAAATTGGTTACTTCGCGTAGATGACGATCTTTCTCTTCTTCATAGCGTTTTTTAATTATTTCGTCATTTTTAATTCGTTCTTCGTTCATTATGGCTTTTTGTTTCTGTTTAAAATTTGCTCAATAAAAAAAATTTTTAATTTTTTTTTTTCATATAAAAATTACAATTTTTTTATTCTCGGATTCAATTAGTTCTAGTCGTTTCATTGAGTCTTGATAGTCTTTTTTCAATTTTTCCAATTCGTATTTGACATTTGATTCTTGTTTTTTATATTTTCTTAAAACAAAAATTCAAAAAATTTTTTTAAAAAATTTTGAAAAACTGGGGGACGTTGGGTCGATAGACAGAGCCACTCATCCGAGATACTTAATGACTGCGAACTCGACTCTTAGACTACGACTTGGCTTGGAACCCCGAAACCAAGCGATACTTAACTTCGTTTTTCATTTCATTTTAAAAACAAAAATTTCTTACTTTACTTCATCTTTATAAAATTGAAGTTCAATATGACCAGCTTTTTCCAAGGCCTCTATATTTCTTCGAAAAAAAAATTAAAAAAAAAATTTTTTAAATTATTTCCAAAATAAAATAAAAATACTTAATATAATCATCTCTTTTCTTAAGCTCTTGCTTAAAATATTCAACATTTAATTTATCACTTTGAACTGCTTCCTCACTTTCTACATGATCATTTTGTTGCTCTAATCTCTTCTCTTTTAATTTGTACATCTCTATTTTTTTGCTCAACTCGTCATTTTGATTTTTATACATTTGATTCAATTTAATCAATTTCTCTTTTTCTTTTATAAATAAACTCTCTTTTAATTTATATTCATCCAATTCTTTTTTTAATAAATCACATTCAGCTTCTCCTAAATTTTCATTCAAAGTTACCAAATTCGACTTTAATTTCTTATTATTATTTTGATTATTATTGTTATTATTATTGAATTCAATTTGTGTTATTTTAGGTGACTGTGGTGTAAAAACAGGAGGTTGAGTCCTAGTCTTAAGAGCTGAGTTAAGTGTTGATGAAGAAATTCCATTGGATGATGCAGGACGTTTAATAGGAGCTTGTGGTGATAGAGAAATTGATGATTGTGATGATGAAGATGATGATGACGATGTATTTATTGATATTTGAGCCAATGGTTTCGATTGTGTACTAATACCATCGTATTTGTTTTTATACTTTCTTGACATTTTAATATAATCTGTTTTTAGTTTGCTTAATTGATCGTGTAAAGTGTGTATTTCTTTTTCGTATTTGTTCATAACGTCCTGGCTCGTTTTTTCCATGTTGTTCAATACTTTTTTAAATTGTTCTATTTGTGTGTTTTTTTGTTCGATTGATGTCTTTAAACTCATCAATTCTTGTTCTTTTATTTGTAATTTATTGTCTAATTCTTGTTTTTGACGTTCCCAACGTAGTTTCTTATGATTTATCATTGTGTCTATTTGTTTAAGTAAATTTTTTATTTCAAGTTCGCTCGTATTTGATAAAGCAAGTGCTGATCTAAATTAATAACATAAAAAAAACATAAAGAAAAAATAGAATTAAAATTAAATTTGAATTACTTTTGACTACTTCCATTAGCTGCATCTCTATTGTTATTCAATTCGAGTAAAATGTCCGAAATGTTTGAATAGGATGACATCGGAAATGACAAAAATAACAAAAAATTAAATCAATTTAATTTTTGTTCTTTGAAATAAAGCTTAATTTATTTTGAATTTAAAAAAAAAATAAAAAAATTTTAAATTTTTTTTTCTATAAATTAAAGATGATCAACAAGCTGTCTTATTGTTTTAATGTATAACTATAAGACAGCTTGTATGGTTTTTAAAAAATTACTCGAATTTGCGTCGTAGCCGTCACTGTTTTCCATAGAAGTGCAGTTTAAAATTTTTTCATAAATTTAGAGACGTTTTAAAAAAAGATTCTTCGAAAAATTGAAGTAGAATTTAGAAAAAAAAAAGCAAGAATTGAAATAAAATGATATCATTTTTTGCGTATATTTAGTGTACGACAAAAGGATACGGGGCAAATCGAATAAAATATTTAAAAAAAATACTTTTTTCTACTTTTTACCAATACTTTTTGAAGAGATGATTTAAAATCAGTCGGAATTTTTGAAATCTAATTATTCTTTCAAAACTTTTTCTCCTCCAAAGTTTGAGGTTAAACTGGCCTTGAATACTATGAAGTAGTTGGATTTTTTAGAGTTAAAATGACGATCATATTCCAATCTAAATTTAAAATAAAATAATAAATCCATGTAAAAAATTACATGCCTGTTTAATTCCTAACAGATTTCGAAAAATTCCCGCCAAATTGGTTGAGTAAATAGTAATCGATATCAGGATGTGTATTTTTTTATTATTTTTTGTGTATTTAAAAAAAAATTTATGTAGAAAATATAAATAAATTTGACCATGTATCGAAAAAATATTTTATGTGTATTTTTTTAAATAAAACTTTGTATTAAAAAATAAATTTTGTCTATCGAAATCATTTACTCCTTTGTCATTTCTTAACCAAATTTTTATCAAAATGCTCGAAATTTAATGAAAAATTCAAAAATTTTATTTACTTGATTTGACTGTGTTTAAAAACGAAAAATTTTTTCTAAAAACCAAGCACTATCATTTTCGACCCTAACCGACCCCTTGATCATCGAACGGTCGACCGGGAAAAAAATTTAAGAATTTAAGTAAAGAACTAGTTCAGACATCATTTGCAGTAAAATTTTTTTGGGAACATAGCTTCCATTTTTTGGTCTTTTTTAAATAAAATTGTGCATCAAAAAAATCTAATTAAAAAAAAAAATTGCCATTTGATTTGAAAAATTTTATTCAGTAATTTTTTTTAAATTCAGATCTAATTTTTGCAAGTTATGTCATTTGTCAAAAACTGCAATTTATTTAAATCCTCAGGAATATCCTTAATTTGTTGAAATAGCGGTACAAGTTTAGAAAAACTATCAAAATTTCTATTTTTTACTGATATGTAATAGTAATATTCTGCTTCCGAATACCAAAAATGATCAAGTTGTGTACATGCAAATCTAAGCTCTAACTCATCATCTATATAAAGTACTGTCGATTCAGTTGTAACATTTTTCTGATATGAAAAGCCTAAAAATCCATAATGTGTTCTTTCTTCTAAGGTTACATATACACCTGGTCTTGTATGATCTATATTTCTACGTTGAGTCACATTAAAAGTTTCGCCATTAGGTCTTTAAATAAAAATAAAATTGTAAATATTTAAAAAATAAAATAAAATATAAATTACAAAAAATATTCGATATCCATTCTTAAAGTGTCGGCGTTTTCCATTGAATGATAGTTTTTATAGCAATATCCGTCCAAGCGCTGATCATCTGTAATGTACGACATCATTTTTAAATGCCAATTTCCTAAAAGCTAAAATTTTGAAACAATAAAAGATTATTATAATATAAAAAAAATTTAAAAAAACCTGTTCGATTTTGTATCCATTCATTGGTTTTACTTTTGGACATTTATCTCGTATTTGAACATTTGAGGCACTTACGGCCAAAGCTAAAACCAATAAAATAAAAACTTCAATACTTTTCATTTTTAAAATTTTTTGATTTTTGTAAAAATTTTTTTTTTTCAATTTATATTAAAAAATTTACCTGAATAAAAGAAAAATCAAATAAACCTATTTAATTTGGTATTTCTTCTTCAAATTAAATTCAATACTTCTAAAGGCGTTTTTAGTGATTTACTTCTAAGGAATAAATCTAATACGAAATAATTGTAAAGGAATTTTAAAAATCGTATGATTTTAGTATGACATGTCAAAACAAGTCATTTCAAATATAATTATATAGAAATTATTTTTAGAGAAAAAACAAAAAGGTTTATAAATATAAAATTTTTAATTTGAGAAGATATTTAGTATTTATTTGTAGGTTCTTGTTGAATTTAATTTTAAAATGTCATGTTATTTTACATATGACTTTTTCAATAAATGAATTTTGCTCTAACGGAATTTCAATCTTTTTCAAATATTCAATTGATCTCAAATAAAAATTCAACACCAAATTTTTTTCAAAATATTTTTCTTTTTTTTTTTTTAAATTATTTAATTTAATTTTGAATTAAATTTCAACTTGAAAAATTCTCCAAATTAAAGCCTAAAAATGAATTTAAGAATCCTTAAAAATATAATTTACCTAATTAAGAATTAGTGGTATTTTCTTTGACTGCTAAACCAAACTTTAACAATAAAACTAGGAAAATCAATGTCAATAATATATTTACGTGTAAATATAACTTAAAACTTTGATATTTTCACATTTAATAGCATTCTAGGCGAAGACACTGTCCATACCAATTTATCAGATTTTGGTGTACTCTTTTTTTTGAAGCTTAGCCAAGAGTATACTCTAGAGATTCAAACTAAGTAAGATATCCTCTAGCAAGAATTTTTTAAAAAGAAAGATCAGTTTGTTAACAAGCCGAAAAAAGGGAGGACTAGAAATTCCGAGAAATGATACGTAAGGGATGAATCAATGAAAAGAATTGATATTTTAAATAGATTCAGCATTTAACAACTAATTTAATTAAATTTTGTGTTGAAAAATTTCTTAAAATATTTTTTTTGTGTTCAATGATTTTTTATTTTTTAATATTTGTACTGAGAAGATTCAATTTTTTGACGTTCAGTTTCAATTTTTGTTGAACAGTTTTTTCATTATTGATTATTAGTAATTTATTACTGATCAGAAAAATTTACTGGGAAATTATTACTTAAGAAAAAATAACTTTTTTCTAATTTAAGGAAAAATTTACTTTTTTGAAAATATGAAAAAATTACTTTCATTTAATAAATTTAAATCAAATATAAAATCTAGCTAAACTGATTTACGCTGATATCTAAAATCACTGAGATCTAATATCAAACAGCTTCTCTCTATTTCAAACAGCTTTTCACAAATTTTTGAAAGACTTATTTTGCTGAATTCTCCTGGACTAAATAAAGTTAGTAGGAATCAATTTGGCTTCAGAAAAAAAACTTCCTGTAATCACGCT
>NTPY01000913.1:653309-669562 GCA_002922825.1 Brachionus calyciflorus
TTTCAATATTTTTTTTGTTTTATAAACTCCTTTTTTAATTTTGATTATTTTTTGAGTTAAGATTTTAAAAACTTCAAGAGATAGTTAATTTTTATAATTAAAAAAGGCATTTATTCATTAAACAGCTTAATTTTTAAAATTTTCATGTCACCTCATAACTTTTTTACTCAAGCTCATTAGCATAATTTATTATAATTTAATTTATGTTTCGAAGCCGAAGTTAAGCCGAAGTTTCGGAGCCACTTTTTTCGGCTTAAGCCCGGCTCCGGAGCGACTTAAGCCGCTCCAAAACTTGGCTTCGACGCGGTTTAAGAGCGGGTTAAGCCAGGCTTCGAAACCTGTTAACTTTGTTTAGTATTGTACTGTAGTTATTTAATTGGATTTAGTTTCTTTTGATTAATTCTTCTAAAATTACCAATAAATAAAATTTAAAAATAAAAATATTTACTCAATGATCATCAGGGTTTTTTTAATGCAACATTAAGGGTCCGAATATGCAACATGAATATGCAACTTCAAAGGACGAAATATGCAAATACAGTATGTTTACAAAATTTAGAACATCTAAGAAAAATTATTCAAAAAATTTTTCAAGAAATGAAAATTTGAAATAAAATGCGATTTTTTTGAAAACTAACTACATAATCTTAAAGATTATCTTTTTAGTTTTCTTTTAATATCGAAATTGTCCAAAAAAAAAATTTCTGAACACTCTTTTAGAAAAAACTCACATAAAATTTAAAAAAAGAAATTAGTCTACAAAGTTTAGAACATAAATTTTTTTCAAAAATTTTACCACACCTTGACAATCCTTCCCATTTATTTTATCATACAAAGTTTGTAACGTCTTTTTTATTGATTACTTGAACTTTGTATGCTTGATTTATTATTTATGAGAATCGTTGGTTTTATTGAGCTGTACCATAATGCTGATTTTCAATAAAAATGTGCAAAAAAAAATTAACTGAGACTCAAAGGTGGCAAAAAATTGGACTATTGAGAGAAAAGACCAAATCTCATATAGAAATAGCTGATCTTGTAGGAGCATTGAGAAAATGTGTGTTTCCAACTAAGTATAATTATGAAATGACCTACATGACCAAAGAATTACCAAGATCTGGGAGACCCGAAAGCTTAACAGCCGAGATGAGTATTATATTTTTTGAAAGGTCAGAATCAATCCTACAATAAGCTATTGATATCTTTCTTCTGACTTCAATTCTAAGTTTTCAAATGTTAGTGTATGTAAAGAAAATAGCTATTAAAGAAAAATGTTAAGTCATATACTGCTATAAAAAAGCCTCTTTTGACTGCATTGGACCGGTTTAAAAGGTTCAAATGGTGCAAAGAACAAAAAAATGGACTGTTAAAGACTGGTCAAAAGTTATTTTCAGTAATAAATCTAATTTGAAGTATTAAATAGAAAGTCAAGAGTGTTCCTAAAAAGTTTCGAAAACGAAAAGAATCAAAGTAAGTTTTGTTTATCAAAAGTGGAGAATGGTGGAAGTTCGATTTGAATTTGGGATATTTTAATCATAAATATACTGTATGTTGCACTATTCATACAGGCAGAATTAATCAGTATGTGTACATGGAGACCCTGGATAATCACTTTTTACCATCAGCCCAAATTATTTTGATCAGATTCAAAATTGGATTTTTCAGCAAGATGGGGCTAGTTCACATAATTCTCATTCGATTCGAAACAGGCTTCAAGTTAACAAAAATCGATCCTCCCTTGTTGCTCAAGATAACCTGATATTAATCAAATATAGAATTTTTGTTCACATTTTTACCATAAAATGGTAAATACAAAGATTAAGTCAGTAGTGCATTTAAAAAGCGTTCTTTTTAATGAATTTTTGAAAAGTTCTAGTGAATTAGTAAAGAACATGATTGAATCTATGCAAAAAAGTGTGGCTGAAAGTATTAAAGCTAAAAGCGGTCATTTTTAATGTTGAAATATAATATGTTCTAAATTTTGTAGACTTTCTATTTTTAAAAAAAAAATCTCTTTTTTTTTTTTGCAAATTGTTCATTTCGATTTTTTTAAATATATCGAAGTTTTTGTACTTTTCCGATTTTTTTCTTAATAAGATTCAAATAAAAAAATAATTTTTGTTTTTTAATTTAGCCGCACAGCTCCCTAAAAACAAACCCTTTGTAAAAAAAAATTTAAATGTTCTACATTTTCTAGACATACTGTATATGCAACTTCGATTCAAAAAATACTGAGTAACATTTTTAAAATATTTTAAAATAAAAAAATTGAAAAAATTCGACTGATTAATTTAAATAACTTTAAGCAATTTAAGAAAACGCCTTTGTCCTATTACGGAAGGCTGTAGAAGATGTAAAAGGTAAAAAAAATTTAAACGAGGTTTTATCTGTTGAATCAGCAAAGAATCTTACAATTTTCTTCAAAACAGCTATTAATTTCGGTGACATTATTTGCATGAAACATTATATTCAACATTATGATAATCGTGATTATCTTCATTTACAGAATTTATTCAAGCTCCTTAAACAACAATATCCAACAAAATTTACCCGTTTTACGAGAAAAACTAATGGAAATTATCCTGAACCGATTATATAAGACTTAAATAGTGAGTACCATGAGAAGGAGCTAGTTAAGTGTTCGAATTTATTAAAGAACGCAATAGACTTGTTTTTATAAATTCTCATCAAACATGGTACCAAAGGGCTTTAGGTTCAATTAAAAAAAAATAGGAAAAAACAATACTAGACGAGAGCTACTGAATCTAAATTTGAGAGAGAACCTGCAAGTTCAAATTCGTCAAACACCACCACAAGTTCGGCAAATTTAAACTTGACTCCACATAAATCCGATCAAAAATTAACTCAACCGATAACAGTCGAGTCAAAATCTGACATAATTTCAGCCAATTCAAGTTTAAATGTACCAAAAACCACCACCAGTTTGACAAATTTTAACTTGACTTCACTTAAAACCTGGCAAAATTTAATCGAACCGGATACAAAAACAAAGTCTAATTTTAACTCAACCGTTGTCAACTGAGGCAAATTTTTACCCAAAAACCAACACTTGAATTTAAATCCGACAAAACAGAATTTAAGTCGAAACTTGAATTCACATAAAACTGGTCAAATTTTAACCCAAAAGCCTACGCATGAGTCATATGGTAATTTTCATATGAATATTTACCCATCTGAAGAAATCAAATGACAATGACGAGTTTCAAGGTGAACCGTATGGAGTTGAAGCGCTTGGTCACAATATCGAATTTTCAGACCTTTCGGTTCTTACAACTGGTGCCATTCTCAGCGATTTAAGCTTATTTCTAATACGGTAAAGGACTTTAAATTTCTAATTCTTGACTTGATTATATTAAATAAATTTTTGTCTAATTATTTAAGAGGAATCCATAGAATCTTTATCAAGTTTAATCAAACAGATTTTGATTTTTTATATTTTCTTTAAAAAATAGTCATTGGGCGCTCTTATGTTATGATACGGTAAAAAAATATTTCTTACTATGACTCAATTTTTAAAGCCGACACTAATTTGTTTTCAAAAATCAACATTACGCTATTAAAGTACATACGTCATTTAAATGTTGCTCTTCACTGGAAAATTAACACAGATACTCCATGCCTTAAACAACATGGTAACAGTCTTGACTGTGGGGTATTTGTGTGTCTTAATGCGAAGCATATAGCATTTAATCGTTCATTCGATTTTACTCAAAATGATATACCTAAAAATCGAAATTTAATTGCGGAAGAAATACGAAATTTCGAAATTGATCAAATTTTTTAGATCAAAGACAACCAAATTTTCATTTTAATACTAAACCAGAAAGCAAATACTTGAATGAAATATTATAAATTTTCAAAAGATGGTGATAACTTTAAAACGTTTCACCTAAACATAATATCGTTTTTAAAACACTCATTCGAAATTAACGAAATACTTAACACGAAGAAGGTTGATTTGGTTTTTCTATCTGAGACTAAGTTAGACAAATCAATCCCGACATCGTTTTATAAAAATGATCTTTACTACAAATTTAGACTTGATCGTAACCGACATGGTGTTGGCCTATTAGTGTTTATCAAAAATGGTATTCGATGTTCGAAATCAATGCTAAGTGAAGAAATCTTTGTCAATTATTTATAGACAGGCTAGATGATTTCTTCACACACTCTAAACTTAATTGAACCTTTATTTATCATTGGTGATTTCAACATGAACTATAATAGCAATGTTGACTCGAATATAAAAGAGTTCATAGATAATAATGATCATGTTAATTTTGTTCAAAAACCAACACGTGTTTGCTCAACTGTAGAAGAGAAGTCGAATTTTTGTGGTTGTGAATTTCATGTCAATTCGCTTTTTTTCTTTAACTTTTTTTCCAAACATTCGAAATTTACGCGAATTGACATGAACTACGAATTTTTTCACAGCCCCGAATTTTTTAAAATCAGAAATTTTAAAAATTAGATAACATTGCTCCTAAGCGTCGTATAGATAACATTGCTCCTAAGCGTCGTATCAAAGTTAAATTTAGTAACTAATTCCATTGGTATAATGATGAATTGGTCAAACTTAAACATCTAAAAAACTCCTTGAACAAACGGTTCAAGCAATTTCAGTAAAAAATATAAAATTAATTATTAATCGACAATTAGTTTCAATAATAAGTTTTAAAAATTTAAATTTTATAATCAAATGATTCGCCATTAAGTGTAGAACAATCTACAACCTTTCTTTTTAAATTAAACTGGATATAAAATGTATTATTTTTAGTTAAATGTTGAATTGATGTATTATGCGTAAATTTGAGTCCTAACTTCAAATCGAACTGTTTTTTTACCTCAATTACTTCATCTTCAACTGCAAAACCTGATGAATGTATAAATTTTATCCAGCAACAAGTCTCAAGTTTGAATATAAATGGTAATATGGACTCGAAATTTAGCTTTACAACAACAAAAGAGGTTGATAACCTACTTTCCACCATTCAGTCAATAAGTGGAACAGGTATTTGTGAAATACCAAAAAAAAACTTGAAAAAATACTTAAAAGTTGCTTCGTTGAAACTTAAAACAGTAATAGCTTATATATTCAATTTTTCAATTTTAACGTCTTCTATTCCAAATGACTGAAAGACTGCTGTGGTCACCCCTTTATTTAAAAAAAAGGGTTTAACCGATGATGTAAATAACTATCGATGAATTTCGATTCTTCCACCAATCGCGAATCTTTTCGAAAAGCTTATCGGACATCATTTCTTTTCTAATCAGTAATTGGCTCGCTTTACAGGCTTAATTTACTTTCGTTTCGCTTACACCTTTATTGATGTGCTCGTTTTTTCCATGCTTAATCGTAATTCTCTTATGCTTGTAATCAAGTATTGCGTCAAACTTCATTAAAAAGTCGATACCTAGAATACTAGCTTCAGCAACATCATCAAATATGAACTTATGTTTTCTACCCATTCGCTTGTACTAAGATCTACATCAGCTATCAAACACTCAGCTTGTTTAGGAGCTAACGCTGATTTAATTTTTAAACTAGCCCTTGCAAAACCTGCTCTTCATTGCTTTTTAAGCTTTCTATTAACTTCTGCATTTGTATTGGCAATTTCGTTGGATTAATGAACGAACCAGACAATCCACTGTCGATTAAAAAATTTACTCGCGTTTTTAAACCACTAAATTCGACATTAAGACCAACTCTTTTTAAGCTATTAGTCTTTAAACCATTACATTCGACTGCTACTTCTATTGACTTTACTTCATGTTCTTCTTCTTATTGATCCCTTTCCGCATCGATTGCAAACGATTGACTCTCTTTGAATCTGACTCTCCGATCATTTTCATTGTTTGTGTATCAAAAAGAGCTATCACTTGTCTCGATTAAGATATTTTTCATAATCAAGTTTTAATAGACAGATTTGATAGTCGATGCCTGTTCATATAAATCTTAAGTAGATTTAGCCGTGCTGAAACTTTTTGATGTACGGCAAAAATAACGCTTAATTTAGAGGATTGTCGTAAGTCGGGTCGGAAATAGTCGACCTTTCTGAAAGTCGACTTAAAATAACGTAAAACCTTGTTTATAGAAGCGTTGCTCTACTATTTTTTGATAATCAGCTTTAAACTCGGCTATTTTTTTAATTAAATTTCAAATTATTTTCTGGTTAAAAATATCAAGATAAAATAAATCTTAAATTTTGCTTAAAATTTTTCTTTAAGTTTTTGCAATAACACATGGTGTTGATTTTCAAGCTATCATATAGCAATTAGAACTTATTACAAATTTTACAAAACAAAATCGATTAACCTTGGAAAACGTCATAAGGTTTAAAAAGAAGGAAATTTGGCAAAGTCTAGAAAAATTTCAATTCATTTTTTTATCATTTGATCAATTCATTTAAAATTATTTTCAAAGAAAAAAAAGTTAATAAAATTTTGTTAACCAAAAAGAATTACAAATTTGTGAATGAAAATTAAATAAAAATTTTAATGTAATTTTTATAATTTTTCTTAAATAGATTAAATTTATTCTAGTAAAACATAAGAAAAAAAATTAAAATTTTAAAAATTATTAGAAGATAATTATTTGCTCAAGTCAAATTCTAAACCTACTATCTTTAAACATAAAATGAAAACAGCATCACCTAAATATGATTCATGTGGCTCACTTTGTCAACATCGTCAGAGATTCAAGAGATTTTCGGTCAATTATTTGCCAATATAAATTTTATTAATTAATAAATAAATAAATCTAAGTTAGAGATTTATTGTCAAATAAATACATGTAAAGCTTTTCGAACTGGCTGAAAATGAAAAGCCTTCATAAAAATTTTATTTTGGAAATTAATTTTTAATTAACGCTTTGCTCTCTCTTATTCGAATCAAACGAAATTTCAAAATCACGATTCAATTCCAATTTTTGTTCTAAAAGTCAATTAGATCGTTAAAAGAGTTCAAAAACGCAAATCGAAAAATTCCCTGAATTCTTTTTTTTTTTGAATCAATAATACTATATTCACATTAATAAATATTCGAGGTTAACAATATGTAATTTGTGATCGATAAATTTTTAACAAAAATCCGTTTTTTTTCGAAAAATTCAATTTTTTTGTTTTTGTTGTTTTTTCTAAATTCATTAAAAAAACAAGGAAGCTTCGCAAAGCTCCTATTTCAAAGCGCCCTGTTATATTTGTATGAATTCTACTTTTACGTCGAATTCAGAATTTATTTTTTTCGAATTGAGATTTAGCTTAATAAAATAATTTTCATCGATTCTCGATTAATAAAATTGAGCATTATTTGTTGATTTTAAATTAAAAATAAATTTTTAGAGAAATTTATTGAAAAATAAAAAAAACTGATTTATGTTTAAATATTTTAAAAAGTTAATTTATTAATTTTTTGTTGAGTTTTTCCAAGGCTTGGGCGCTAAGTGAAACTTTTAATTTTATTTTGTTTTATTTAAATGTTTCTGAATATGTTTGAAACAAATATTTTAAATAGTTAATTTATTAATTTTTTGTTGATTTTTTCCAAGGCTTGGGCGCTAAGTGAAACTTTTAACTTTATTTTGTTTTAATTAAGTTTTATTTTGTTTTATCTCAATTTTTTTTTTATTTTTGTTTATTTTTATAAATTGTAGTTTTACTAGAAATGCTAAAAGTCACACTTTTTGGCTCTATACAATTACAAAGCTTCGCTTTGAATTAACCGAATTTAACCAAAATTTACGTAAATTTTGGTTAATTTTTAACAATAAACGTTGAATTATCGATATTTTATTGAAAATTATTTAAAATTTAGCCTTTTTACAAAAATTTAGAACAATTTTTTTTAAAAACATATTTTAGTGATTCGTTAAAAAATATTAAGTCAACGAAAAGAATCTAGAGATCATTTAAAAATAATTCTAAAGTATTTTGATTTGTAAGTTTTCTTAAAATGACGACTAAATATTCTTTAGCCATACGATTTCCTTTTTTTTCGTCTTGGTAAATATCTCAAACAAAAAAATTGAATTTTTCGAAAAAAAATGGATTTTTTCTAAAAATTTTGGCACCTCTTTTTTTAACCAGATTTTACCAAAATTATCGTAAAAAACGATTTTTTATAATTTTGGTTAATTAACTGTTTTTAACTTTTGCGATTTTACCATATTTAACGTAAAATTTGGTAAAATGTGGTTAATTAACCATATTTTACGATAATTTTGGTAAAATCTTGGTATCAAATCACCACTGTATTTATTTCCGAATGTTAAAAATATTTCTGTCTGCCTAGTAAATTTAATCTCTGTTAAAAATATTTTTATTTAAGAACAACCGAAATGAACTCTTAATAATTTATAACTAATAAATTGTAAAATCATTCAGATTTTGACTTTAAAAGTAGTTTTTGGCATATATTTCATGTTAGTTAAATGAATTTGACTCGGCTCGAATTCTAATTTTTAATTACTCCACTTACATTAAAATTGTGTCGTAGCCTTATCGAACCGTACTGTATCTTCCTATCGGAGCGTACTATACTACAGTGCCATATATTTTAAAAAGTTTATTCTTATTTTGATTAAAAATTTGGAAAAAAAAATGTTTGAATGCTTTGAAAATTTAATTTTAGAAAATGACCTAAAAAAAAATTTTTGTATCTTTTTTTTAGACTAAAACATAGTCTTTAAAATTTCTTGGCAATGCTCTTGAACTTTTTAAAATGTCTTAAAATGCTCTTAAAGAATGTTTAATTCAGTAATTTACGTTCTTTAAGAGAAATTATTATTTAAAATTTCCATAAATATAATCATTTATGATTTTTAAGATCTCGATTAGCTGAACGGGTTGGTATGTACTAAATCGTTCACCAATGGTTTATATGAGATAAATGCTGAAAATCAAGATATTTCGATAAATTAGACAAATTTTCAAATTTTACTATTAACATTTAACAGATTTGATTTGAATAAAAATAATTTATTTAACTTATTTTAAATTCAAGATTCCCGGTAAAAAACGTAAAGCAAGCATCAATAATTTTACCTATTTATTGATGTTTTACTAAAATTTTATAAGAGTTCGTTGGACAAAACAATTTATGATCGAAGAAATAAATTTAAATCATCAGAAATTCGAGATATTTACCTATTTCCGTGCTAAATTTGTTCTAGAGCCAAAAAGGTCTGTCGCGAATTTATTCGACACGCTTCAAGAAGATAAAGACACGAACTCTTTTTTAATTCTAAGATTAATTTTAACGATTCCTATTAAGAATTTTTTATTGAAAATTCAGTTTGCCCGATGTTGGGTTTTTTTATTTTCTTTTATTTTTTATACTTATAATTAGAGCTAAATAATCAATTACAATTATACAGGTCAAGTTAAATAGGTTTTAAAAAATTAAATTTATTTATTTAAGAAAACAAATAAATTAATTTAAGAAAAAACATGATTATTTCGATAGTGTTTTATTAGTTCTTCAACAGCTTCTTTTTTTGATCGATTTTTTCCTGTTATAGAATTTTCTTAAATTTCGGATATTGATGGCTTTCTAGTTCTAGTTGAATTTCTTTATGCAGCAAATTTTTTGAATTTTTTTCTACCGTATTCAAGAATGCTTGAATTGTAAAATAGCTACAAAATTTACCACAGAACAACTACCGTATTCCCTTGCTTTGTGACGCAGCACTAAAACCCGAAAATTCGGTTTAAGCGCCTGCGCTTAGTACCATGCTCCCCATGTTATAATTAACCTAAATTTTGACGCCTGCACTAAAAATGAATTTTCAAGTTTTAGCACTGCAACAAAATCAGTTTTTTGGAAAAGAAGCCGGATCAATCGCAAGTATATAAGAGATATATTTGATTTATTTTTTGTATTAAATTTAATTTTTGAAAATTGTCCCGGCATAAAAATTAAAAATAATTTAAGATTTTTTATAATAAAAAATTATTAAACGATTTTTTTGAAAAAAAATTTTGGTTTTGATGCTGCATAAAAATTGAAAAATTTAAATTTTACTCGATTTGAAAAAAAAAATTTCGTTCAAAAACTAGTTTTTTTTGACCCTAATGGTTTCTGTATGAAATGTTTGAAAATTATGCATTTGAAATGAATTGAAAATTCGCGAAAAATGTGTTGATAAGTTCGTATAAATTGATGGTACGATTGTTTGTATTGAGTTATCATAGATTCAGCAGCTATTTTTTTATAAATTTCAAACACATACAGAGACCATTAGGGTCAAAAAACAAAGAAAAAATCGAGTAAAATTTAAATTTTTCAATTTTTATGCAACACCAAAACCAAAATTTTTTTTCAAAAAAATCGTTAAATTTTTTATTATAAAAAATCATAAATTATTTTTAATTTTAATGCCGGGACAATTTTCAAAAATTAAATTTAATACAAAAAATAAATCAAATATATCTCTTTTATACTTGCGATTGACCCGGCTTCTTTTCCAAAAAACTGATTTTGTTGCAGTGCTAAAACTTGAAAATTCATTTTTAGTGCAGGCGTCAAAATTTAGGTTAATTATAACATGGGGAGCATGGTACTAAGCGCAGGCGCTTAAACCGAATTTTCGGGTTTTAGTGCTGCATCACAAAGCAAGGGAATACGGTAAAAAAATTGCTAAATAGTAAATTGATTAATCAGCGTTTTTATTTAAAAACTGACTAGACTTTTTTCCATAAGAAAATTCAATACAAAGTCCTATCTCTCAAAAATCTGTATAGACTATTGAGAAGTTTCAGAAAAAATTATTTCGCATTTTTCCGGATGAAAATCTAGTTTTGTGAAAAAAATTTTATTCAAAATAATTTTAGAAATATAAGAGTCCATCCGCACTGTCTTTTACTATCTTGATATAAATCTGGGTGACATAGTAATTCAAATATTATAATTTTTTATTGTGAATTTTATTTGTCTAAATAAATAACCAATAAAAATTTTTGGAACCGAGGAATTCAAATTATGTAAAATTTAGAAAAAATTGCAAAAAAAAATAAAATATTTCAAGTTTATAATATTCAAGCCACTTCCATTTTTCGTTAAGAAGATTATTTTTCTATTAATTTGTCATTAGACTCTTTTATTGAATAACAAATTCCCTAAAAAAATTATCCAACTCAAATAAAATATTAACTACGCTTTATCTAACTTCCGTGTTTTCTAGTAGGTATTTGAAAATATTGTGTTGCAACAATTTTTTAAATTCTTTGTACCTGAAAATCGTTCAAATATTGCAACTAATAATTAAACAAATTATATTAATAAATGTTAAATTTATTATTATTAGTGGTCATTCAACAATTTTTTTGAAATAAAGTGTTAT
This sequence comes from Brachionus calyciflorus, assembly GCA_002922825.1. Classification (NCBI taxonomy): domain Eukaryota; kingdom Metazoa; phylum Rotifera; class Eurotatoria; order Ploima; family Brachionidae; genus Brachionus; species Brachionus calyciflorus. Next base: position 664,669 of record NTPY01000913.1, read on the forward strand.
TTTTTTTCGACTCCACATAAAATTGTTGAATTACTATTAGGTGTGAAAAAATTGTTGAATTACTGTGAGCCCATAAATCTACCTGATTAAAAAAAAAAGGATTAAAAGAAAAAAAAACGATTGAAATTTATTTTTGGTTATCAATTAAGTGCACAAAACAAACACTAAATTATGATCGCCACACAATTTTTTTCTTCTTAAAAAAAAGGAGGGATTTAAATTTTTTATATATTTGAACTCTTTATCACTTAATTAGAATATTTATATACAGAGTTCAAAATAAAATTTAAAAAAGTATACTAAATAAGCGAAATGATAAATAAAAATTTTATATTATTCAAAATTTGTACTGTGGCGGCGCCACAGTATTTTTGAAAATGGTGTGGCGGCCGCCACACTTCGCCTCAATGGCGCTACGCCACTGGCTAGGTAATAAAAACATTGAAATTTTCAAAAAAATTATAGATAAGAACTGATAGATAAGTGATGGCAATGTGAATTTCTGTTAAAAAATTTTTTTTATGAATGGAATAAATTTATTCTGTAAATTGTACCAGTATGCACACAATTCGTACATTTGTTATTCTGCAGATCCTCTGCTAAAAATGCACAAAATATTTTCTAATCTTTTTTAATGTCGTGTATTTTGTAGATAAATTGCAGAGACTTTATTAAAGACTAATGCTTATTTCGAATAAAAATATTTGAAGCGTCGGAAATTAATTTTAATTTAAGCGTTAACCTAGGAACGTAAAAGGCTAGTGTAAAAAAAAGTTAACGTCTTGTTAATCGTATTTTTTTTTAATTTTAAAAGTCGGGAAAAAGTCGATTCGAATTTTTAGAAAGTCGATTACAGTCGACTACGAAAAAAAAAAATCGATTAGAGTCGATTTGATGATTCCCGAGTCGACTCACAGCACTTGTTTATGTTTCTTTAAAATAAATTTTTGTAACAGAAATTAACATAGCCATAAGTGAAAGAATTTAGGTAACATAAAAGCCTTTAACTACCAATGTATCAAAAAGCAAAGTATTATTGAAAACAATTAATATAGTAAATATTAATTTTAGATTTATGCTAGATCGATAGTTATTTTAGACAGAATGATTAATTTTGTTTCAGAATTATGGTTTATACCAGAATTATGGTCAAACTGTATTAAATTCAAATCTAAAAAATTAGTGACTTTTGGTCAGACACCGTTGAAAGTTTTTTAAACACAGCGATTCTTATATAAATTTAACGTCAACCGTAACTTTTGACCGTATACGGTCAAAAGTTACGGTTGTATGGTAGTATGGGTTATAACCCATAGTAATTAGCCTTAACTTTTAATTTTAAGATGTTTGAGATATGGCTACGGTTACTGTCTAATTTGACAGGACGTTGTTTTTTTAATTTTTTCCTGATGAAATTGGTTGAGAATTTGTTTCATTTTTTGAAATTTTTTTGCTTATAATGATGATGCCGATTTTTTTTAAATAACTTAATTTCGCCATTTTCTTATTTCCTTAATCTCAGTATTTCCTTAGTGATTTTCACAACTTAAACAATAATAACAAATATTACTCGATATTTTTTCTTAATCTAGAAGCTTCCTTTATCAAATAGAAAAAAAAAAGCTTACTGAGAATTGTAAACAATTTTTTGTTACACAAAGCATTTTAAAAAAATGACTGAAAGAAATTTTAAAAGAAACAAAATTTTAAATATTCTCAAGGATGCTGGTTTATCGACTACTGGTCACGGTTTGCCCAACATTCTACGCTCAAATCGAATGTCTTTGAAAATTTTTTGGACAATATGTGTTTTTGTCTCATTAGGAATATGTGCTTTTTTACTTCAAAGAAGCTTTGTCGATTTTTTAAACTGGGATGTAGTAACTAAAATTCAATTAATCACTGAGACACCAGCTATTTTCCCAACGATTTCAATATGTAACGCTAACCCTATACAGACAAATTACACAATTGAATTAGCTAATACAGTTTTGACTGAATTGAACTTTTCTGATCCTTTAAACTCACCAATATTTTCGTTCTTAACTAACAGTATGAAAACTCATTTAACTAAATATATACTCTTTGCAAATTTTCAAAAGCTTAACTCAACTGAAAAAGAAAAAATAGGATTTTTGACACCAGATAATATAATTGGTTGCACCTATAGTGGTATTCCATGTAATTTATCAACACATTTTGAGTCTTATTACGATAACTTTCATGGAAGTTGTCTCAGATTTAATTCAGGAAAAAAATCTCCTTTGTTAAATTCAAGCAAGCCTGGCTTATTAAATGGTTTATTCTTAGAGCTTTTTGTCGGTGAACCTAACGATCATTCATTAACTTATTCGACTGGGCTTTATGTAATGGTACATAATAGTTCGTCTCAAGTTTTTTATCCTAAAGGTTACACAGTTCCAACTGGAAAACAAGTTGATATTGGAATTCAAAAAGAATATATAACTAAAAAGCCTAGTCCTTACAGCAATTGTATTGATGATAAAAATGAACTTGAAAAATATGAATTCTATAGAATCATAGACGCAAGTGGTCGAAAATATAAGAGAGAATTATGTTATGAATTATGCTATCAAGAAAAGTGCCTGAGTAAATGTCAATGTCAAGATTTTACTCATTTTCTATTTCCCAATAGAACTATTTGTATGAATTTAAAAGAATTTTTATGCAATTATAGGGCGTTCGCTGAATTTTATGCAAGCAATGTTAATGAGTTATGTAGTGCTAAGTGTCCAATGGAATGTGATGACATAAATTATCCATTGACATTTTCCTCTTTGGAATATCCAACTAAGCCATACTCAAAAGTTCTTTTAAAAAATCCTCAAGTCATATCCAAGTTTAAAAATATTAGCGAAGTAAGCTACGAGAGATTAAAAAGTAATGTTGTACTTTTATATTTTTATTATATCGACTCTCAGTATACTAAAATCGAAGAAGTGGAAAAAATGAACTGGCTTGACTTTATAGCTGGTATTGGTGGAACGCTTGGACTTTTTATTGGAATAAGTTTCTTGAGTTTAATTGAAATAGTCGAAGTATTAATTGAAGTAGCTTATGTTTTTTTTGAAAGCAGAGTTAATAAAATAATGGTAAAACCTAAAAATTCAATTGAAAAATCTTAAGAGAATTTAAGACGTCAAGAATTAAAAGAAATTACATTTTTTATTTGTCAAAAACAATAATTTTATTTTCAGTGGCGGTTAAAAAAATTTTTTAAATAAAGTTCCTTAATAAATAAACTCAATATTTTGTTTTTAGTTTTTATTTTATTAACTAACTCAGAGTTGTTCGGTGGTAAAATATAAATACATCGAATTTTAATGATTTAAATAATTTGTTAGAAAAATATGGTCTATTTGCTTTTCAGCATAGAGCCTTAGAAAGAATGTTAACATTTTCTTTCAAGATTATTAATTTTTCTAACTCGCCACCACTTTTAAAAGAACAGTTGGTCAAAAATGAGACTAGAAATCTGAAATATGATTTAAGAAACAAAGACCAGTTAATTGAATGTGGATCAAGAACAAAAAGTGGTGAAAATACATTTAAATATATTTATTCAAGATTATCGAATAAATTCATTGTTGATAAATTGGTACTTAGGTTTAGTACATTTAAATTATCGATGTTTAATAACATTAACTTGATATATGAAAAAGCCGTAAAGATTTTTGATAAATTAAATTTAAATTTAAAATGTTTTGTTTTTTAGGAAACGTTTTTTTTATATAAATTTTTTTTTTTTTTTTTTTTGGAAAATTTTGTATTATTTTTAAAAAACAATTAAATTTTATTAATTTTGAATAAATGAAGTGTTAATCAGTCTAGCAATAGATAAGGGCACTAGCCTGTTGATTAACCTTGAAACTTGAATCAAAAAACAAAAGTTAAAGCAAAATTTGATTTACTTTTATTTTATGAATTTACAAAAAAACGTTTTTTAAGAGTCAATTCTTATTAAAATATTGAGTTTTTCGCGCAATATTTTTTAAATTTTCTTTTTATTAGTTTTTTTTCTATTGGCTGCTGAAAAATCACAAAAAACGTTCTCATATCTTTATTCAATTTAAAGTTCAAAGTCAATAAATAGGCTCTTCTCATGTATTTTATTTTAAAGTAAATTATAATTATGTAATTCAGCTACGTTAGTTTTTTTCTAAATTCTAAATATTCTAAATTCTAAACTTGTTAATTTAGAGGCGATTTGAAGTTATGAATCAATTCGATAAATTCAACTTCAAAACAAAATAACTTTTTTTCCTTTGAATTACATTTCTAAAAATTATTGTTATATTGTGTGACATACAATGTCACATCATCTTGTTAATTAAATTTTTTAAATTCACCTTAAATAAATCAGCAAATAGCCTTTTTTGGGTTATTTTTTATTTTTTGAGAAATTGCGTACTTATTTTTGAAAGTTTAACAACATGCAAAAACATTTCAAAAAAATTTAAATACGCAATAAAAAAAATAAAAAATGGAAAAAATAGCATAACAAAGTTTACTTTTATTAAAATTAGAAAAAGAGTTAATGGACGGTTATTGAAAGCGACACTTTCTACAAAATCGATTTTTAAAAAATTTGGATTTATTAGGTGTGACATACCATGTCGCATCACCATGTATGTTAATTATTTTAAAAAATGAATAGATAAAAAGTTATATCCAATTTTAATTGAATTGATCTATGAATTGAGCTATTGATTCGTGACTTCAAATCGCCTAATTTAGAATGGAAAAAGCCAATTCTAAATTAACTTGTAATTTAGAAAACTAGAATTTGGCAGTTTTTAATAATTCCAAATAATGTATGCATTTTTTTTTATGTTCTAAAATTATGGAAAAATTTATAGTTGTATTGTCTAAT
>NTPY01000913.1:679547-704581 GCA_002922825.1 Brachionus calyciflorus
TATTAAAAGCCCGACGCATTATTTTCATAACTTTGAGTAATAACGTGCGTTTTTAATTAAAAATTCATATAATAACAATGGGTTGTTATCCACAAAACTTAATTTAGCGTGGCATTTTTATTTAAGGAAATATTAAAAAATATTAAAAAAATTATCAAATAATTATTTTTTAAATTTAAGGAGAGTGCGGCCTTTAAAGTTGAACAAAAAAAATTTAAAAAATATTAAAATTTTAATAATCTGGTTAAAAACGCGGCTTTTAAATTTAAGATTTTGAAACATTGGTCTTTTTTTTATTCCTTTTTTCTACCTATTTTTTTAACATGGTAAGAGTCATAGTCATTGCATGCACTAATTATGTTATTTTGGGTTATAGCGCATGACTCTCTCAGCACGGAAATACGGTAATAAAACCTTAAAAATTGACCAATTTAAAAAAAAACAGAAATGGGATCAGTACAGGGCTAACCAGTATTAAGTGAGTAGCAGTACCAAGGGGAACCAGTATCGGTACAGTACCAGTATTTCAATTTTCATTACTAAAATCAATTGGCAGTACTTTGAAAAAAAATTTTTCTTTATTCTTTAAAACCAGGATTTGACCTTGAATGCAAATCGAAGTTAAAAATTGAGCATAAAAACAAAAAAAACTTCAATCGTTTACTTTATATTATAAAGCTTAGAGAAATTTATTTTTGTCAATTAAATTTTCGATCTCATACTACTAAGGTGATAAAAAATTTACGATTTTTAATTCAAATTCAAATCCTAATAAAAATGAGCTTGTAAAAATGTTTTCCTTATCATACCGTAACTTAGACGTGTAAATCTATTTGAAATGAAACTGAGGTTTTTTTTATAATATTATATAAGCTAACTAATTCCTTATAAATCTTGAGTAAGAATTTCTAATGAAGGTTTATTTTAAATTAATAATTTAATGTCCTGAGGACATTAAATTATAATTTAAAAAAAAGTTTTTTTTAAATTATTCAGTACAAAACAGTACAAATTATGAGTACTGTTTGTACTTGAATAAAGTACTGTTTTTTACTTTAAAATCTAGTAAAGAGTACAGTACCAGTAGTACTGAATACTGAAAAATACTGGTACTGATAGAAAGGTCCTTTTAATTTGAAATTTTACACACTGTTATGTATTAATAAGAGGTTTATAAAAAATATCTTTAGCATTTGAATCTGAACTTTAATTTTTTTAAAAATGTAAAATTTTATTGATTTTCTCTTTGGATGAATGATGAGCACATAAGTCAATTATTTTAAATGAAAGCTTGAAAAATATGATTGCGCCTTTTTCTGTCTCTATCTTTCTAACTCGTGAAATAAAACTTTCAACTGTATTTTTGTATTTCCGAACTTTGATAAGATTTTGTAAAAATTAGTGAAATCGGAAGCGATAAACTAAGTGCACATTCATTTAGAATAACAGGACTTAATCCGTCAACTCCAGCGGCTTTGCTTTTATCTGTTTCTCTTAATTTTTTTAGGATCTCGTCTTGATTAAAAATATTCTCACTTACCTGACAATTTTTATCAGTAAATGCTACTGCTTTTTTGACTTGTTCACTTGAATTACGCTGTTTGTAAACACTTGAAAATTGATTAATTAAAATATTAATGAAAATTGATTAAATGAGCCTAAACGAAACATTTTTAACTCCAAATCAAGATACTCATTTGAACCTTTTCCAAAACTACAAATTCATTAGAAATGACAGAGAGTCTCATGGCGGAAGTTCTGGTCTAATTATCAAAAATGACATCAATTTTACAACTCGCAAAAAAATTAACGAATCAAACTATGAAATTACCGTCGTTGACATTTCGCTTCCAAATCATAAGATACAAATAATAAATGTATACACACCTCCTAATAGTAAAACAGATTTTAGTTTTCTTAAAGAATTTTTAATTTCAAATAAAAAAACAATCCTACTTGGTGATTTTAACGCATTATGCAAAACATGGTATTGTAACTCGCAAAATAAAAGGGGAATTGATTTAGACGAAATCACAAGCTTCTATAATCTTTCAGTAATAAATAATGCATGTCCAACTTCAAAAAAAAGTTCAAATATTTTAGATCTAGTATTTGTTTCTGATAATATTTTAAATCTCACAAGCGATTTCCATGTAGACACATCATTCAAGCCATCAGACCACTATCCAATCTCGTTTAACCTAAATATAAATAACTATAAAAAAGTATTTAAAAAAATTAATTGGGTTGAATTTAAAAAAAATATAAATGATATATTCTTAAACGAATCACCAGATATCAAGACAACCGAAGATCTAACAAAAGTAGCTCAAAATTTCGAAACTACAATAAGAAATGTACTGAATAATAATACAAAAATCTGCGAATCCAAAAACAAATTAAAGGTAAACCTACCAAAACAGCTTAAAGCCTTAATTCGTGAGAAAAAAAAGCTTCATAGGCTTTTTAGCAAAACACACAATAAAGATATTAAATGTTCACTAAATAAGATATCAAATAGAGTTAAAAAAGAGATAAAATTTTTATCAAATCAAAAGTGGAATGATCTCTGTCAAGCGGCATGTCAATTAAAACCATCTGAAACAAAATTCTGGCATATAATCAAAAACATAGAAAATAACAATAGCCCAATATCAAATACAATTCTCCCAAATCTAGATATTAATGACTCGATGAAAGCCGATATACTAGCAAATCACTTCTCAAAAGTGTTTAAAAATGAACAAGAACCGAAAATAATAAAAAAATTTTTTAATTACAAACCCTCTATCCGCTATAATCAACACATAACAAGAGAAGAAATAACAAAGGCTCTAAAAGATATTAAACCAACTCAATCATTTGGACTAAGTAAAATATCGTTCAAGACCATAAAAAATCTACCAAATTCCGCGCTTGACATCCTTTCCAATATATACAACGCCTCATTTAATTTAGGATTTATTCCAAACGAATGGAAAATTGCGAAGATAAAAATTCTTCCGAAAAAAAATTGTGATCCTAATCTTGAATCTTCATATCGCCCTATTTCATTACTCAATACCATTAGTAGACTCTTGGAAAAAATAATTAATAATCGTTTATACAATTGGGCAGAAAAAAGAAAACTTATTAATCCTGAGCAATCTGGTTTCAGAAAAAATCATTCAACTCAAGACAATATCTTTAAAATTATTGAAAATACTAAAAACGGTTTTCAAAAAAAAGAACACACGGGAATAGTTCTTTTCGATATTGAAAAAGCATTCGATAAAGCACCACACAAAGGAATTTTAAAAAGTTTAACTAAACTAAGATGCCCGAAAAAAATTGGCATATGGATTTCAGCGTTTTTAGAAGGAAGAAAATTCTGTGTAGAAATAAACGATACCCTCTCAAAAATACTGGACATTGAAAATGGTGTTCCCCAAGGAAGTCCTCTTTCACCATTATTATTCTCATTATTCATAAATGATATTTGTAAAATTTTAAGTACAACCTCCATCAAATTCTGTATGTTCGCTGACGATTTAACAATTTGGGTCACTCACAAAAGATTTAGACACATTAAAAAAAAGCTCCAAATTGGAATAAATAAAATTAACAGCTTCTTTAAGAAAATAGGTTTAAAAATAAATGAGAAAAAATGTCAGCAATCACTTTTTACTTTTAAACGCTCAACACTCCTAAATGACCTAAAATTGAGTATAAACAATCAAACAATCGATTACTGTACAAACCCTATTATTTTAGGTATCGAATTTGACACAAAATGCTCATTTACCAAACATTTTGAGAACTTAATAAAAAAATGTACAAGTCGAGTTAATCTTTTGCGAATCCTAGCTTTCAAATCAAATCGTTTAAATAAAAATTACCTTCTAATTATATATAAGTCACTAATTTTATCATTATTTCAATACAGTTCACTGCCCTATATAGTAACCACAGAAAAAATTAAATCAAAATTACAAGTTATACAAAATAAATGTTTAAAAATCATACTTGGCGTTCCATTAAGAACAAGTACAACATTAATACACGATCACTTCCATATCCAAATGATAGACACACGCCTTAAAAGTCTTGCAAAAAATTATCTTGGCAAATCAATAGCTTGGAATCCAACAATTCGCAATTTAATTGAGAGTAACCCACCCAACAACCCAACTTCAATATTCGGCTCATTGTACCCTGAAAATACAAATAATTAAAATGGAATATTAAGCTAAAAAAATAATCAAAAAAAATTAGATCATATGTATGAGCAACTGTCTTTCCATTCAAACAAAAGCAAAATTCAAAAATGGTAAAATCTAATAAACTAAATAAATAAAAACAAAAAATTATTCAAAACAAAATTTAAAATATATTTTTTTGATAAATGTATTCATAGTTATTAGTTTTAAATCACGTTACTACGTTATATTGTTTCATTATTTTTTTTTAATTCTTATTTGTGTTTTACTTTTAGTCCAAAACTAATTCTATTTTTTTTTCATTTTTTTTATTTTTAAATAAACGACAAAGCAAAAACGGGGGCTGAAAGGGAGTATAGCTTCCAAGCAGTCCGTCTAAACCCCCCTGCTTGAAAAAAAAAAAAATTAAAATATTAACAATTTCTTGCTTTTCAGTTTTTGGTACTCCATTTTGATCAATTAAACATCTTATTTCGTCTCTGCATTGAGCTTGTCTATTAATGTATGAAAATAAAAGCCTCGGGTTTTTCTTGGAATTCTTTGCGATCATGTATTCAAATTCACGTTTTGCTTTTTTAACTGCTTTAGATAATTTTCTACTTAACTTATTGTATTCTTTTTTGAGTTGGGTATTGGCTTTTGACGCTCGGACCTTGTTCCATAAATGATATTTTTCACGAGATAATTTTTTCAAGTTGGAGTTTAACCACTTCGGTCTATGTGAACCAAATTTGGGGCCAAATTTCGGGACAAATTGTTCAACACCCATATTATATATTTGAATAAATCTTTCATACATTCTATCTATTTCCATATTTTTGAACTCACTTAGCCAATTAAAACTGTTAAAGAACTCGCTAAGTTTATTGAAGTTGTACTGTCTCTTATGTTCTACATCTTTAGAATTTGTCAGAATATTTTGGTTTGAAATTAAAAAGTCCCAATTTAAAGTACTGTGAAGAATATTTTTTTCTGTTGAACCACAAGGAAGTTGCAAGAACAGCGGAGGGCCATTATTCACAGAAAAGATACGATTAGTGTCGTTTGTGATTATAAGATCGAGTATGTTTTTTTTATAATTTGGTTCAAGTACCATTTGATGAAGAAAGTTATCTTGTAAATTTTCAAGAAACTCAAAATTTTGGACAAATCTGGGAAGGCATTCGCCACCCTGATTTGTCCATTGTATTTTAGGATAATTGAAATCCCCAAAAATTAACAAAGAAGTGTAAAACTTACTTCCAACTAGATGATTTGCTTTACGTATTATCCTAAAATTATAATTATTTTTAGTTTTGCTATTGGTTTCGTATTACCGTAAACCTTTGCCTACTACTCTTAGAAATAAGGTTAAATTTTGGGTTAACTCTATATGGAAAACTTTCCATCGATACCATGTTATAACAATTTTTTTAATTTTTTTTAGAAGATATGTCAATTTGAACCTTTTTTCCGATAGTAAAGCCAAAAATTGGACTTTTTTCTAATATTAAATTAAGTTTAATTCCAATTTAAATTAAAAAAATTGGAGAGTTAACTTCAAAAAGATTTAATCTAAAATTTTTACTTTTTTCCAATTTTTAAAGTTAAGTCTAAGAGTAAAAATTAAAAAAAAATTCGATTTAAAGATAAAAATTCTAAAAAAAAAACTGCTTAGTGATAATTTTATTTTTTTCTATGACAATTTTCCCAATTTCATCACATCGAAGCCTCTTTCGTCCTCTCTTTCTCTTATTTCCAACTTCAAGATAATCTTTTTTCATTGATTATCTTTTTCAGTGATTTTGGGTATGGTATTGTTTGTCTGATTAGACGCTGGTTTTATTTTTCTAGGTTATTTTGAAAAGGAAAACTTCGACTCAATCATTTGATGCAAGGAAAGCAATATACTTTTTTTTCATTTTTTTTATTTTGGGAACGATAAAGTCCTCATCGTGGGGAAAAAACCATTTTTTGTATTTCAAAATAAGTCAAAGATTAAAAAAATTAAAAATTTTTTGAAACAACTAAGAAAAAAGACAATTTTTATCTTTAAATCGAATTTTTTTTTAATTTTTACTCTTAGACTTAACTTTAAAAATTGGAAAAAAGTAAAAATTTTAGATTAAATCTTTTTGAAGTTAACTCTCCAATTTTTTTAATTTAAATTGGAATTAAACTTAATTTAATATTAGAAAAAAGTCCAATTTTTGGCTTTACTATCGGAAAAAAGGTTCAAATTGACATATCTTCTAAAAAAAATTAAAAAAATTGTTATAACATCCCTTATAAGAATCCCCAGGCATCGATGGAAAGTTTTCCACATATAGTTAACCCAAAATTTAACCTTATTTCTAAGAGTAGTAGGTAAAGGTTTACGGTGTGTATAATCAAATTATTTTCTTATGAAATCAACTATTTTAATTCAAGTTATGAATATCCATTACATTATAAATTTCCTTTGATAAAAGATAAAAAATACTCTCTGGTTTTTCTACTTGAGCTTTTCAATTTTTTAACAGACTTTGTAAATTGTATAGTTTTTTTTCCTAATTAATTTAATATTTGATATAATTTTAATTTCAAAACTCCAAAGAACAATTAAGTCTCGTAAAATTAAATTTCAAAATCAAGGAAAAAATGAGAAAAACTTTCAGAAAATATACATGATGCCAGTTTCAATAGCTATTAAGATACAGGAAGCAGAGCTTTATATATGCGAGTAACGAGTCGTTAGTTTTGAGTGTTTATGTGGTTTTCTTAAATTTAGTAATATATCGATCATTTAGTAATAAATGATTTTTAATTAATTTTTTAAAATCTAAGTTCGTATATCTTTACTTTCATTTAATTATCAATTCAATAGGAATTCGACACTGTATAGAAGCGATCAATTTAATCGTATAAGGTTAGGCTTAATAGTTTCAAGGCTGCGGCTCTAATGTAAGTCAACTACCGTATTTACTCGAAATTAAGAATAATTCGAATTATTTTTCAATTGATTTTGTTTTAGATGCCAAAAATTTTATTCATTTATTTGAATAATTTTTTGAAAAGAAATTACTGGATTAAAAGAATTCATTTGATGTACATATATATCCTTAAAATCGAGTAAGATTTTCCGTTTTAATCTTTTAAGCATGAGTCTTATTTAGGGTATGTACAATTCGTCATTTGAATTCATTCTAATTGCTATTGCTTTTGAACAGGAAGTGATAAAATTATTCATTACCAATTACCGTTCCAGAAAAATTAGTTAATTTTTTTTGGTTACGATTAGAAATTTTTCTGAAAATAATTATTCCCTAAATACTCGATGTACATTATGTAAATAAGAATCAAAAAATTTTAGCCTCACATACCCCATGTATCTTTAGTAAATAAGACGTAGATTTATACCCCTACATTAAATAATTCAATTTTTTTTAAATATTCAGTTATGGAATTTGTATTGAATAATTTTTTCAGTACTTAACTAATTCAAGCCAGAACTTCGCTCAGTCTTATTTCTGATAAAATTATAATATTTATTTATTTATTGAATAGAATTAACCTCCAAATTTTGGAGAAAGTATAAAATTAAAGTAAATTAAATTAAAGTAGCGTTTCGACGGCCACTTCTGATAAAATTATAAAAATATATTTTCTAAAAATCTAGACATCGTTAAACTGTAACCCTCCCTCCCCCCACTCAAGTAAGAATTATTTCAGTGTCAAATAAATGGTTTCATTTTTCAATGAAGACCAAATTGAAATTTTTTAAATTGAAGCTTTTCTTGCGTTATTGATTATGATTTAATAATTAGATTGATTTTATTAATTTTGAATGTCAAACTTACAGGGTTTTCTCAAAATTTAAAGTCAACTGTTAGTTTTTACCGAAAACTATGTTAAATGACTTTAATTTTTTAATAGTAAGATGTGTGAGATATGGTTAAGGTTCCTGTCAAAAGTTGAGGTTTAAAATTTTAGATTCAAAATTCATTTTTTATTTGATGTAATTTTAATTTTTCGTCTACAAATCGGAATTTCTATTTATCTTTGGCTAGTATTCCTTAAAATAATTGCTTCTTACGTATGTAAAATTTTTTTTAAAATAAGCGAACATCAATAGACCTCCCACTATTAATCGCAAAAAAATAAAAAAAAAAAAAAGCTGTTAGTTATCTTGTTTTTTTAGCTAAAAAATGACATTTAAACATTTAAAAAGACGCGAACAAACTTTTTACATGTTACGTTTTACCGTCAATAAAATTGAACTGGGAATTTTATTTTTTTTAAATTTACATTATTAAGTAAAAAAAGTGTGAAATTCATAAAAGTAGATAAAAAGTTTTTAATTGACAGTTTTTTTTTAATTGTTAATTAATAGTCAATAAATATTAGCCGATATCCAATAGATTTACTTAAGAATTCGTCCAATAAGATTGTTGGGTTTCAAAGTTTCATTCGAAAAAACGTTCAGTCCCCAGATTTTTGTATGTATACATCTGGGTATAAGCTCGTAACGTTGCTCGTTCCTCGCAATAAATACAACACTTGTTTCTTTGATGAAACTTCCGGAAATATTTAATCTTTTAAATTTAAATAGTAGAATAATTTATTATTTTTATTTTAATCGTCTGATTGATGGAAAATATTTTTATAGCTTTTTTACTTATTTTAAACGATCTTTTTTATTTGAAGTCATTAATAGAATATTTTTGTTTATTTGGACCTTATCCATAACATTCTATCTATTTTATACATTTAATAATTTGTTTCGAAAGAAATTGTTAGAAATTCTGTCACCTTACAAAGCGATTCGTAAAACCAGGCACTAATTTTTTAATATCATATCAACATCTCTTAAAAATTGATTAGTATTATTTTTCATACACTGTAAATATTTTGAGTGTATTATATTACACTTAAATGTGTATTTTAGGCTATTTTACAGTTAAATGTGTAAAAAAGTATTTCCCACTTTAATGTGTAGCGTTTTTCAATATTTGATTGGTTCGAATATTTTACAGATTTAAGTGTATTTATTTACACATAAAAATGGGAAATACTCTTTACACTCAAAATATTTACAGTGTAGTTTTATTTTGACTTTCCTTTTTTATTTAAAACAAAACATTTAAACTTCAATAAAGTTTTATAAGTCATTGCTGCAAAGAATCAAAAATGCAAAAATTAAAAAATTTATTTTTTATAGCATAAAAATTATATTATATTTTTAAGCCTCGCTTCTCTAGTTAGTTAAGAATCAGAGAAAGTGAATGGAGAAATTTTTATTGACTCGTTTTAAGTCTGAGCCTGTAAAAATAATAAAAATTTCACTGCCTCATTACAATTAAATTCTTTCTTTTAACAAAATAGTGAGATTATTTTGTCTAAAAATTATTTTTTGTAAAAATTTGTAAAAATGAGTCAAACTGGTATTCTTTAAAACATACACCCTGAATTTTTTTGAAAAGTTACACCGGGTGTAAATCCTGAATGACATGGACACACCATCAAAATTTTTTTTTATTTTTATTCCTCATAGCCTAAAACCCTGGGGAAATTTTTTTTATGAATACTTGTAATTTGAAATGTGGAGAAAACTGGTCTTAAAAGTTTTGCAATCTGATACACCCTGAAACACCCATTCAAGTTGCATTTTACACCCTGCTACACCCTTTTGATTCTGAAAGAGGGGCGAAAATTATATAAAATAATAGATAAAAAAAATACAATTACAAAAAACAAAGGGATTCTCTAAAAAGTTCCGGTATAATATCAGTGTTATTTCGGTATTAATTCGATTTAGTATACGGTAAAAAAAAAATTTCTGGCTTCTAAATTATGAATGGGAAAATTCCTTTAAGAAGGTCTGGAAAACCGTTCAAAAATCGCTTGAAAAGGTTTTGACCAGATTTTTCAATACACCCTAAATATTTATAACTTAAGTGTTGTAGTCCTCATCTATGACTTCAACTACTCTTCATAAATACATTTAATTTAGCTGTGTTTATACTTTTTAGCTAAATAGTCTATAACTGTTTAGATTTAAAGTATAAAATCACAGTGTTTATTTCAAAAGTAAGCTTTATTGGTTATTATTATTTTTTATTAGTATTACTTTTTTTTCAATTATTTTTCTATTTGTTTTTGGCTAGAAGCGGCCAATTTATTAAATAAAATATAGTGAAGCAAACTTTATTCTTTATTATTTATTATTAATCGATTTAAAGTCAAGTTAATAGCCGTAGTAAACTCAGTACTTTAAAAGTGGCGTCCCTAGGTATTTTCTAAAATAAAAAACCCTAACACGTGACTAGAATTTCAACTCAAATAGTTTAATTTCACAGTGAAAATTCCTGTTGTATCCTATTTAATCGAGTTGTATCCTTTTTCAAATTTGACAAAAATCAAATAAAATGATTCTCGGACAGTGTTACCGATTGATCATGATTTTTTTCGTCATTTCAAATTTATTTTGTAGCGCTTATGGTTTATTTTTTGGTCAGAAACAACCAACTCTAACCGAGCGTATTATTAATGGAATTGTTAGTTCAACAATGAATACAATTGACTATGGTCGTTTTATTGTGACAAACGCGCCTATGGAAATGTTAATTGCTTTATGTATTATCACAGTAATAGTAATTTTGTTCAAGCTTTTTAAAAAAGGGAGGCACTCCACGCCGAACCCAACAAACTTTAACGTTTTTAATACCATGCAACTTGAATCATCAAGGAACCACACATCGGTGTACGGTGAAAATAGAAATTTTAATGTAGATAGCAGATCAATCAAAGTTCCTGAAGTATTCAAAGAAGGAATGGATCTGAAATCATGGTTTATTTTGATGGATATTTATTTGAAAAATTTTCCAAAGTATGAATGGCTTGAGGTCGCAATTAGTTATATAGAAAATAAGGTCCTCAGAAAAGTCAAAAATTTAGAAGAATTAATTTGTACGAGATCATACGATGATTTCAAAACAAAATTATTTGACGCACTCACAGTGAAGCCGAGAGAAATTCCGGTAAAATTGGAACGTCTAACTGATTATAAGCAGTCACAAAAAGACTCAATCAGAGACTATGGAGAATCAATTGTAAATATGGTTAAGAAATTGTTTCCAAATGTAAACAATTCAAATGATATTGATAATATCATCCAAGAGTGTTTTGTTGAAGGATTATACGATAAACGGCTACGTGAAGCTGTCCGTCTAAAGTTATTCAAAATGAAAAATATTAAGAAAGACGAATCGTTCAAAATACACGATTTAATCAAATATGCCGAATGCAAAAATTCGAGCTTTGATTCCAGTAGTCCAAGTGATCAACGAATGACATCAAGTGAAGGTGAACAGTATCATGGTCAAATGAGAAATTCAAATGGATCCCTTTTTCAACAAAATAGGTATCAAAATTTAAAACAAAATTTAGCACCAAAACAAAATTTTCATAAACAAGTCGGTTTTCAATTACCGTCAACTGGATCAAACAATCAATTGAATACCATACCTCAGTCACAAGTCAACCAGTCCATGCAAAAAAATGACAAAATTTTTTCTTTAGGTAAAAATAATGGTCCAAAAGACAATGAACCTATTAAAGGACAGGCTATTTTTAATAATACCTTAATTAACTATATGTGCGATAGTGGCGCAGACATCACTGTGATTGATGTTAAAACTTATTCGTTAATAAAACGTCATGCACCGGAGTCCTATTTAGAGGATTATCGAGGTGGAAAATTGTACTCAGCCTCAGGTGAAATTTATATTTATGGATTATTGCGACTAAACAGATGTTTAATTGCACCAGGAATTTCACTAAATAATACTAATGTAATAGTTACAAACAATTGTTCTGGTCATCAATGTCTTCTTGGTAGAGACATAATTAATCGAATACCAGTTTTAAAAAAACGAATTGATTCGATCAAATCCATTTTTCATGAATATTCCACAGGTGTTTTGAAAATTTTCCGAGATGAAATGAAAAAAAAACGTTGCCGGAATAAAAATTTTTACTGCGATCTAAATCGAAGTGTAAACAACCAACAACTTTACCTAACTCAACAAAAAAAAGAAAATTATTTTCCTCAAAAAACAGTTACTCACAATAGTATTAAAGCTAAAATTAGTCAAGAATTCTCGCAGGAGTTTAAGAAAGAAATTAAAAATGAGTTGCCTAATTCTTGTGAATCAAAAACTCAAGTAAATATTCAGCATATAAAACCTGAAATTAGCTCTAAGTTGAACCAGACTCACTGTGATGACGATTCAAAACAAAATAATTTTGTGAATATTGTTCAACAAGAACAACCTAGCTTTGTTGAAGCTGAGGAGTTTATTTTAAACAAGTTTAAAGAAATCTCTGCGGATTCAGTAATGGATTTGAAGCCAAGTGAGAATAAAGATGAATCATTCAAAATTGAATTCAAAAATGAAAATCAAAGGCCAATAAAATGTAAATGCCGACCGCTTCCGTTTAATTTAAAAGAAAAAGTTCGATTAGAAATCGATAAACTACAAAGAGCCGGTATTATACGCCCAAGTAAAAGCGAATGGTGTTCCCCAATCCGTGTCGTAGATAAAACCGATGGTACAATTAGAATCACTGTTGACTACAAAGAGTTAAACAAGGTGATTAAAGATGATAATTATCCGCTCCCATCAATAAGCGACATGTTTAACAAACTAACCGACTCAGATACTTTCACTAAAGCAGACCTAATTTCAGCTTTTCACCAAATTCCAGTACACGAAGATTCCATGGAAGTGACTACTTTTATTTGTGAATTCGGTGTATTTGAATATGTTTGTATGCCTATGGGCATTAAAACAGCCCCAGCCTGTTTTCAAAGAACAATAGAAAAAACATTAAAAAAATTTATTGACAATGGAACACTAGGTGCTTTTATTGATGACACTATTATTCATACTAACTCAGAAAAAAATGGACTGAAAGCCCATGTTGACACAGTGACCGATGTTATCAATACTTTAAAAGAGAAAAATTTAAAAATTTCGCTTGGAAAAAGTGTGCCGTTAACCAAAGAAATCCATCTTTTAGGCCACATTATTTCAAAAAATAAAATTAAACCTAATTCAGAGCGCGCAAAATGCATTGAATCAAGACCTAAACCGATCACAGTGAATGATCTACAATCATGGTAAATTTTTATGCTGATTTCAAAGAAATCAATGGTTTTCTGGTCGGAATTTTAATTTTTGAGATAAAAGCAAAAATAATAAATTTTGAGTCAAAATGTTATTTTTTATATATTTTAACCTACCTCTCGAAAATTTCGAATTTAACGCATCTGATTAATTCATATTTGTATACATTTTTTTGAGTTTTAGAAGCCAGAAATTTTTTTTTTACCGTATACTAAATCGAATTAATACCGAAATAACACTGATATTATACCGGAACTTTTTAGAGAATCCCTTTGTTTTTTGTAATTGTATTTTTTTTATCTATTATTTTATAGGGTTGTTAATACGGAATTCATACTCTCGAAAGTTTCGAATAAGTCCCTTTCATTTTCAGATTGGAATTTTGAATTAAAAATATTTCATTTTTTCATTTTCAAAAGCAAATTTATAAATTTTTTTGGTTTTATTTTTAAAAATCAAAACTGTTTTCAATTTTTTTTATCTAAAATCTTACCTCTCGAAATAGAAGTTTCGAAAATTTTACTTAAATTTTTCGCTTCCAAAAATAAAAGGCATGTTAAAGCTTTTTGATCTTTTGTTTTTTTTGACCGAAAAAATCACTCTGCAAAGCTTTTAAAGATACTTTGGGCCATAAAAAAATTATTGCCTACTTTTCAGAGTGATTTTTTAATAAAAAAAAATCAAAAAACTTTAACATGCCAAAATAAAATTTATAATTGATAATAGTAAAAACTTTAAAAAAGACTCAATAATAATCCTAAAAAAGACTTATTCATTGTCTTTTTTTTGTATCTTTTAGTGTTTAAGCTAATGATAGCAAAACAGTTTACTGCATTCCTTGCGTATTAACGGTGTAGCCATACAAGTAGCGTACCAGTACTTGTGTTATAGATCATTAGTTAATTTTTTTATGATAAAAATTAATTTATTGAAGAACATTTCAGTTGATTTAAATAATGAATTTAGCTTAGAGTTTTATAGGAAAAATACAGAAAGCCTTGGAAGATTAAGAGAAATAGTCAAAATTATTTTTAGTATTGCAGCTACATCAGTTCCGTCTGAATCTGAATTTAGTATAACTGGCGAATCCTATGATTTAAAACGGTTTACAATTTAATAAAATCTAATAATTTTAATTGAATTTTTTTTCAAAAAATTAGTATTTTGAATTTTTTTAAATTTTTAAATTTTTTTATTTAGTTTCGTAAATTTTTATTTCAGTTTTGATTTTTTTTTAATATTTATTTTGAATTAAAATTGAAAGAAAAATAAAGTTTCGATAAAAACAAATTTTTTTCGTAGTAATTTTAAAAAAAAAAGAATACTTCGAAACCTAAATTTTAATTACGAAAAAAAATTTTCTTTCGTTTTAACAACCCTATTATTTTATATAATTTTCGCCCCTCTTTCAGAATCAAAAGGGTGTAGCAGGGTGTAAAATGCAACTTGAATGGGTGTTTCAGGGTGTATCAGATTGCAAAACTTTTAAGACCAGTTTTCTCCACATTTCAAATTACAAGTATTCATAAAAAAAATTTCCCCAGGGTTTTAGGCTATGAGGAATAAAAATAAAAAAAAATTTTGATGGTGTGTCCATGTCATTCAGGATTTACACCCGGTGTAACTTTTCAAAAAAATTCAGGGTGTATGTTTTAAAGAATACCGTCAAACTTGGCTTTCATTGATAGTTTTAATTTTTCTCATTAGTATTAAAAATAAGTTGCATACTGTGAATTGCGGTAAATTTTGATAGGAATTTTTAAATAAATGGAATATAGAAAAATAAATTATACAGTGGTTGTAATATACATGTAACGTCAATCGTCAACCGTAACTTTTGACCGCAACCGTAACCATAGCTCAAACATCTTAATATTGAAAATTAAGTTGAATTAACATGAGTTACGGTTACGATCAAAAGTTGGCAAAATGTAATTTTTTGTACATTTTTATATTTTTACATTTTTACATTGATTTGAGAGAAAATATAAAAATCTCAAAATCAAAAAATCTAAAAAATTTTCATTCAAGAAAAATAATAATAAATTCGCAATTACTTTAAAAGGAGTTTTAAAAAATTAAAATGTAAAAACCAAGGATAATTCTTTGAAAATCCCTTTTAATTAATTGCGAATTTATTATTACTTTTCTTGAATGAAATTTTTTTACATTTTTTGATTTTGAGATTTTTATTTTTTCTCTCAAAAATGTAAAAATATAAAAATGTACAAAAAATTACATTTTGCCTCAAAAGTTACGGTTGACAGTTAACGTTTCATTTATATTAGAACCACTGTAGTGTACTTTTTTTTGAAAAAAAATCTTTAGTTCCTTCATAAAAATATTTTTTTGACAACCAATCGGAAAAATCTTTAAATTTTGAACGTAACTTTTTTGAAATCAAGCTTACAACCGCAAAATCTAATATTTTTGAATCTGAATCTATTGCACTTTAACTTGACCCTATTATAGAATGACCTCACCTCTGATTTTTGAACCTGAACAAACTATACCGAGCTTAGTCATTTTTTTAGACTCGGAGGCAAAACTAAAAGTGATGCCCAGCATATCTATAAAAATAATCAAAGCTTACTAGTTTCTTTATAAATGTTTCGAATTTCATTTGAATCGAAAGCTTTGTTCAAAAGTTGTAGCAAAAGAATCAAAAAAGTCCTTTTTTGGTATTTTTGGTGGTTTTTTGTCGACAACTTTCGAATGGCAATTTTAATAAAATTTTCTATGGTTCATTTTAACCAGCCTAAAATTTCACATCAGATATTTTAAATAAAAATTTCGAAACATCTAAAC
This sequence comes from Brachionus calyciflorus, assembly GCA_002922825.1. NCBI lineage: Eukaryota > Metazoa > Rotifera > Eurotatoria > Ploima > Brachionidae > Brachionus > Brachionus calyciflorus. Next base: position 695,704 of record NTPY01000913.1, read on the forward strand.
CTTAAGTACATATTTGGTCTAAGATGGACCAAGGCCATTTGATACAGTTCCTGGATAAATAGATGTAATTTGTTGATTGCACTAATGCTTTAAAAAAGAATAGTGGTAAAATATATGTATAAAATTTTTTTGCAAAACATAAACGGTCATTTTTTAATAAACAGCCGTTATCTACCCTGACAATATAGAGTTAGAAAATTTTGATTTTTGGAATGATGATTGTTTTAGAGGGTGTCTTTATTTTCAAGAAAATTTTCACCAAAAAAATCTAGAATCGAATGAATTTTCTTTTTTACAAAGAAAAAATACAACAAATTTCATCTAGTATTTGCTAGCTGATAGTTTAATTATTGACCTACGCCGAAAATTCAAATTCAAATTTAAAAGTTTTTTTTTACTTTAAGTAAAACATTTAGATATTAGTCATCCAGTTCATTTAATTTCTAAATCAAATTGTTTTTATTTGTTTTTAAAATATGATCCCAATTATAAGATTTTTTTTTTTATTAATGTTCTAATGTTACTTTTCTCTCTTAGGAGTTGAAAACAAACATAAGAATAGAAATGAAAATTATTTTTAATACACATATGCTTTTCTTCTTTTTTTATTATCAATCTTAAAATTAATAAAATAATTGTTTTATTTCTAGTTTAACTTAAGTGTAACCAAATAAACAAAAGGTTAAACAAATATCAAATTTCCTTAATTTTAAGATAGCCAACAAAAAAAGCTAAATACAAAAAAAAATGTATATATTCAACAAAAAAGATAAATCATTTTTTAATAAAATGTATTCTTTCTTTTTTTGTTGGAAAAATTATCAAGCACGCTTAAGCAAAATTTACATAATTATTATTCTTTCTAGACAGAATAATAATAAATTTGCTGTTACTTTTTAAAAACATCTTGATGATGCTCTTAGAAATAAAAACCGCTCACATTTCTATTTAAAGTAATAATAGAAATACGCCATTTTATCGATCCTTAAATTCAATAAGCTTTATTTCTATTCTAATATATTTAGAATTTATTTGAAAAAAAAAAAATTCCTCGATTTTTTTTGTATTTTTTTCTTAATAGAAAAAATTGAGGAATTTTTTAATTTTTAAAACTTCAAAATTTTCTAATTTTGAAACCAAATATTTGCATTTAACCTTTTAGAAATGTGAGATTAGAAATCAAAAATCCAGATTAATAAAATCATGCATGTTAATTTTATTCTGTAACAAAGCAAGAAATTAAAAAAGCACATTTTTTTTATTGTTGCTAAAGCTCACATTGATAAAGTATTATTTAATATAGGTAAGTTTCTAAAGCACGCTATGAAAAAATGAGGAAAAAAAATAAGAGCACCTTTTTAGGAATGTACAAATAAAATTAAAGGCGCGTAAAACAACAAAAAAGAAATTTCTTCTTTTTATTGTTGTTGTTGTATATAACTTACTCTAATTTTCTAGAATATTATTTTTAAAAAAGAAATAGAAGGATCATCTACACAAGTTGTGATCCCTCTATTTTTTTTTTAATTCAAATTTTTCAATCTTCTTTTTTTTTTCTCGCTGTGCTAAACCAAAAACTTAATTTTTAAACGCTGTTTATTTTCTAAATCATCTCTCTTTCGATTTCATTTTTATGTTTCGTAAGCAATTCGTAAAAAAATTTTTTATCTTAAATAAAATTCCATTTTAAATTTTAAGCTTAAAAAAAAATTTAATTTTTGTTGTTGATAGAAATAAATAAATTTAAAATGAATGTCACTCGAGTACACGACGAATCCTATGTTACATTGGCCACTAATGAAAACTACGCTCTAGGCGCATTAACTCTTGGTCAATCTTTACGTAATACAAATACAAATCGTCGTCTAACTGTTCTAATAACTACAGAAGTACCTCAACTTTTAGTGTAACCCCCTTTTTTTTTAATTTAAGATAATTTTTCTATTTTAATTTTTCCCTTTTTTTGTTAAGTGATCAATTAAAAAGTGTTTACGATTTTGTCGAATTGGTCGATGTTTTAGACAGTCAAGACTCGGCTAATTTAGCTTTGTTAAAACGACCAGAATTGGGCGTTACATTTACTAAATTACATTGTTGGAGATTAACACAATATAGAAAATGTGTTTTTTTGGATTCGGATTGTCTAGTTTTACACAATGTAGATGATTTGTTTAATAGTGAAGAATTCTCTGCTGTTAGTGATATTGGTTGGCCAGATTGTTTTAACTCTGGTGTATTTGTATTTAGACCATCTTTGGATACTTATTCGCGTCTACTTGATTTTGCTGTATCACAAGGTAGTTTCGATGGTGGTGATCAAGGTCTTTTGAACGCTTTCTATCCAAATTGGAATAGACTTTCATTTGTTTATAACATGACTACAAATGCTTCTTATTCATATGCACCAGCTTATAAACAATTTAAGAATACAGTTAAAATTGTTCATTTTATTGGCGCTCAAAAACCATGGTATCACACTTATAATTTAGATACACAAAATGTAATTGGTAATGTGACTGTACATGAAGGTGATTTAATAAATCAATGGTGGAGAGTATTTACTCAATGGGTACTACCACATTTAAATAATGAGACTAAGAATAGAATGCGTGTACAATTGGTATCGCGTACACCTTTAGTTGAACAACAACAAAGTCAATTAGTTCAACAACAAGAACAACAAGGATTTCATCAAGAACAACCACAAGAACAAGTTTATGCAACTGGTAAAGTTGTTGGTGGTGTTGAGATTGGTTCCGATGTGCATAAACAAAAATGGGAACATGGTCAAATTGAATATACTGGTCGTGATGCATTTGCCAATATTCAAGCTCATTTAGATGCTCAAATAAAAAAATAATTTTAACATTATAAAACAAGAATTTTCTCAAATTTCTATCTAATAGAATTAGATAAATATTTTTTTTTTTTTTAGTTTTAAGAAAGATAAAGAAAAATTGAATTGATAACAAAACAAAAATTTTAAATTTATCATTTATTTATTTATTAGAAACGTAACTCTCTATCTCTTTCTTTACTTTCTTTTTTTTTTAAATTTAAAAATTTTTTCTTTTAGTTTTTTTTTTGTTTTCGTAAGACAAAGTGAAAATTTTCAAACGTTTTTTTGTTTTCGAGCAATTAATTTATAAAATAAAGAATTTAAAAATAGAAAAAAATTTTAGTAAATCGTATTTTTAAAATATGAAAGAAAGGATTATTTTTTTTAAGTACATCTCTGGAACCTTAAGGCCAAATTTTTACACCGAGATACCTTTGAGCAAACCATCTTAATTTAATCTAATCTAACGATCTATTCCATGCTAACGGTTTTTCGATTCTTGATTCCGATTCAAAAAGTAAGAATTGTTGGCAAAGTGTTAATTTTGCTCAAATTTCAGTTTTGCTTTTTTTTGCTCAAAAAAATAAAAAATTTAAATACGCAATTACTTGCAATCCTTTAATTTTTACATTTTGAAACTTTTGTTGAAATTAAAAAAAAAGAGGATTGACTTTTAAAAAATTCACTATGCAAGTAATTGCGTACTTAAATTTTTTATTTTTTTGAGCAAAAAATAGCAAAATTGAAATTTGAGCAAAATTGACAGTTTGCCGAATTGTTTCTTAGGAAGTGGTTTTACGAAGAGTTGGGAAACTGAAAATGATTAACAGATCAGTTTTTCGAATGGAAGACTGAAACTGACTGATAACTGAAAATTAAAAGATCTGAAAAACTGAAACTGACCGATAACTAACTGATCGCAACTCTGGTTTTACGTTTGAAATTTTAATCATATCACACGATCCTAGATTTAAATTATGTTGGGTCTTGTAAAGAATGTGACCAATGGTAATGAAATTTCATGACCAGGTAAATTTGTGACCAGGTAAAAAATTTAATGGTCACGAAAAAATTTACCTGGTCATAATTTAATGACCAATTAATTAATCAAAAATTATTTTTTGACTTTTATTTCAAAAAAATAATTGAATATTCATCAATTTGTAAATAAACTTAAATAAGTAGAAAAAAAAAATTTTATTTTTTTTTTGGCGGTCTTCCTCTTTTTCCTTTAATTGGATTTTCATCTTCTGTTAATATTTTCGCTACATTTTCTGCGCGTGGACACTCAATTTGACTCAAGGTTTTAAGTTCGTTGGCTAAATCAGATTTTGGTTCAGTCTCTACTCTAATTTTAGTAATCGTAATACTCACAACTACATATCTCGTTCCACTTTTAACAAATTCAATATTTTTACTAATACATTTATTAAGCTAATCTAGTTTATTCAAAAAACAAAGCGAGTAAACTGAGAGGGATATTATTCATTAAAAAAAATCGACTGTAATTGAGTTATTAAGAACATAACTTCCAGTCGCTGGCCTTTTTTGAGTAAAATTTTAGATAAAAAAAATCTAATTGAAAAAAAAAACTTTTCGTATTCTTTTCTTTTATATCCTATTTGTGACTGTAATAAACAAAATAGAATTCAAAACTTAAATCTAATAAAGCTTTTTTTTTCATTCTTACAAAATGGATTGTAAACGTTTCAGGCTTAAGTAAAAAGAGAGAGATTGAATAATTTTCTATATTTCTTTATTTTTTTTTCCAAAAAAACTAAAAACTAAACAACTAGAAAAATAAAAAGTATTTATACTAGAAACAAAAAAAGAACTAATAAATCCTTGAGACTTTAGAATTATTTCAAAATACTTTCTTCTAAAATTTGAAATTATAAACTTAAGCTAAACACTTGATTTAACTAAAGTCTAAATCAAACATGTTTACAGGATATTCTAACTAAATTAAATTCTATTGATTTTTTGCCGCTACTAAACTATTTAAAAGAAAAAAAAATAATTGTCAGTGATGCTCCATCGTGCGCAAAATGTCAAAAAGCTATGTCATGGAAGTCTAGAAACATTTCTAATCAATATACATGGAGATGCACGTCATGTGGGACTTATTTATCTTATAGAGCTAATTCCTTTTTAGACTTTGATATTCAAGTCAACAAATTGTTTAATATTATATACCACTGGTCTATTCAATGCTCTCAAAATGACATTCATTCTTTACAAGACCCATTAGGTGTATTTTAGAACTGTTCCAGATAGATTCGATGGAGTTTTTATGACAACCTGTAAGAGAGTCAACAAAATACAAGTCGTGGTTGACAGTTCGGTGTATATAATTTTTGTCAAGACGTTTAATTCGATTATACGATTACCAACAATCGGAATAGATAATCGAATCAGGAGCCACGTATTTGTATATTAAGTTTAATAAATTTACTGCGTCTCTCTTTACCACTACAAAAAAAAGACATTTTGTGGACTCACGTTCATATAATCCAAAGACCCATACCTGCTCTCTCTTAAGGTCTTTGCCTTTATTATGCTTGACTCTAACAAATAACGATTCATCGATTCCTACAACAACTCCATTCCCACCTAAAATGATATTATCTTTGTCTAATTGTTTTATACAAATCTTTCTTAAATGTTGAAAAACTTTATTAATAGTTGGTCTTGACACCTTCAAAATTTCATGAATGTCATTTTGAGAGCATTGAATAGACCAGTGGTATATAATATTAAACAATTATATACCAATACCCTATTTTTGATTATGAGGGTCTACCAAGGTGATAGCAAAAAAAAATACGACCTTTTCTTGATTTCTAAATTTTGATTTCTGAGGAATTTCTTTCATTCCTTTTTAGTACATTACATCTCCAACAAATTGATTGAAACTTCATAAAAAAAGTTTAGATTTTTCAAAATTTATAAAATTCTGTCTCTTAAAATGTGAAAATTCAAGAAAAAGTTGTATAAGAAAAGGTTCTCCTAAACTTTAAAACTAAATGAAAGTACGCTTATTTGATTCTCTATAAAAATTTTAAAAACATAAAAAAGCATTATAAAATGTGAAAAATATAAGAGTTTATATTTAAAGAATAAGGCCGGCTGGTTGATGTATTCTTTTTTTATAAAAAATTTTATTATTAAAAGGAATGAAAGAAATTCCTCAGAAATCAAAATGTATTTAAAAATCTTTGATTTCTTCTTTCATAAATGATTCTATCATAATTCAGTCAAAGTCTAAAAATTCACAAGATTTTTTGGTAAGAAAAAGCCTGAAATATTCAAAAAATTTGTTTAATTGTTAAAATTTCAGTATAATTTGGAAAAAGTTTTAAGAGAAAAATTTTTTTCCCAAAAGGTCGCTCCCTAACTTTGTTAATTTAAGTATGAGGAATTATGATCTCGGCAACCTTAAAAAATGAAAAATTTATTATTAGGAAAAACTTTATTAACAATTCGCGACGTTTCGGTAAAACGAAGTTATCATTATCAAGCTGTTAATTAATTAATTTTTAATAAATTCTAGTTTCATCATGAGAGACCTCATTTATACGAATTCACACAAACATAGCTTTGGGGACAAGAATGAGTTTGTTGAGGAAATTTTTGAGGGCAAAAAAACATTAATTATTTACTTTATTTGTTTTGTTCCTATTTAAATAAAATAGATTTAATATTATTTAGATATTTTATATTTTAACTCGTTCAAAAAATGAAATTACCGCAGTCCTTTTTTCCATCATTTTTTCATTATCGTCGACTTTTTTAAATTCTTGTTAGACTCTGTTGAATTTTCTTTGTTGTTTTTATTGCTAATAACTGTTTCATAATGATAATGCTTAAATCCGCTGGTTTTCGCGATTTCTATTTTTTTTTATTTTTCTCGCTAGCTTCATTATTTTCTAAATTTTTCTACACCCTTTTTTTTGTCTTGTCATCATATGATATGTTATTTTTTAACTAGTCTTGAATACAAAACAGCATGGTTTTATGCCAGGCAAATCATGCACCACTAATCTATTAGAATTTATTGATAGAGTAACATATGAACTTGGAAAAAGAAATCAAATCTATATCATCTATACAGACTTTTCAAAAGCCTTTGATAAAATTTCACATAAAAAGTTACTAGTAAAACTGAAGACCTATGGTATTGTTGGTGAAACTTACGAATGGATAAAATCATTTCTTTTGGGAAGGAAACAAAGAATCGTCCTAGGCGATGTTACCTCGTATTGGGAAGATGTTACAAGCGGTGTTCCTCAAGGATCTGTTTTAGGGCCTATTTTGTTTGTAATATATATAAATGACTTGTTAGATATACTTAAAAGTCCGGATTTGTCCTATGCTGACGATTCAAGAAAGTCTGACTGATTTGTATAAATGGATTAAGAAATGGTCTACTGAACTTAACTTGTCAAAATGCAAAACTATTTATATAGGAAAAAATAGGCAAAATATGGGCTACTCTGTTTTAAAGCCAGATGGTGAGTTTATTTTAGAGGAAAAGATTGAGGAGAAGGATCTTGGTGTTTATATTACAAGTGACTTAAATTGGAATAGACAATGCTCAACAGCTGCGACCAAAGCAAATAGAATTTTAGGTCAAATGAGGGCATCATTCTCATTTTTAGATAAAGAGACGCTAAGACTTTTGTATGCAGGACTTGTAAGACCTCAACTGGAATATGCCGTTAGTACTTGGAATCCATAAAGCAGAAGTAATATAGACCTCCTCGAAAAGGTTCAGAGAAGAGCGACAAAGATGGTCAAAACTTTAAGACATAAGCCGTGCGGAAAGACTGAATGTACTAGAATTAATGAGCTTAGAAGAACGACGAATCAGGGGTGATCTTATTCAAATGTTCAAAATTATCAAAGGTTATGAAAAAATTCGATTCGTGAATGGGGTTAATTTCTGTGAAAGTTTAAAGCTAAACCTACGGAGGCAGAATAATATGAGGCTTATGAGGGAAATAAGCAAACGGTGCTCACAAAGATACAATTTTTTAACAAACAGAGTTGCTTCAAAATGAAATGAACTCCCGCAAAGAATTGTTAGTGCGGAATCACTAAATTGATTCAAGTCTAAAATCGACAGAGATATTTTTGGAATGGTAAAAAGAAAGAAAGTAAAGACTGCCACAGCTCTAGTAGGTCTAAACCCCACCAGGCGTTAGTATAGATTTCTCCCAACATCATAAAGGACATTAACTTCAATTTCTTCATCAGCTTCGAAGGTGACTTTATTTAAAATGACAACGGCAAATTGTTTGTCGGTACAATAATGAACAAGAGCAAATTTTTACTTTGATTTGTTGATATTTTTTTTTGGGTATTGTTGAAAGTATGATCAATTGTTCATATACAGTTGTACCCCGGTTATATCATTCTATTTGTCCGAGGGGTCTAACATGATATAAGTGAGGCATGATATAAATGAAAAATTTTATTTAAAAAAAAAATTAAAAAATCTATGCATATTTCATACAAATAATAAAAATAGACTAGTTTAAAGTACACTGTTAGAATTAAAAGTAAAGAAAAATTTACATTTAAGTGGATTTTTAGAGTTGCCAACATATAAGTAAAATTTACAAATTCAACTTTAATGTATAATCTGAATTTTACATTTAAGTAAAAATTTTGTTTACAATTAAGTAAATTTTTTTTTACTTTAAATTAAAAAAAAATTTCAGTTAATACAAAAAAGTAAAAATTAATTTTACATTTAACAAAAATATTTTTTACATTCAGCTAAAAAAAATTTTTCTTACGATAAAAGTGCACATTGAAAAAAAAATTTTCATTAACACTAGAAGCACCAACATTTTATATACCTAGAAGCACCAACAGCCGTCAAAATGACCGCTATTCTTTAACTCATTTTTTTCAAAAAAAAAATATATAAGAACAGTAATTTTGTATTTTTTACTAAAATTTAAGTTAATAGAATAGACTTAAAGCATAATGAAAATTTGTAAATTTTTTTTTCCGAAAGAAATGAAAAAA
>NTPY01000913.1:705176-721927 GCA_002922825.1 Brachionus calyciflorus
TTAAGAGTTGCTTAAGACGTCTTAAGACGCCTTTTAAGCAAGTCTTAAGACCCTCTTAAGATTTGCTTAAAAAGTTGTCAACTTATTTCAGAGATGTACTGTAATAAAAGTGCATTTTGAAAAAAAAATTCAATTGATAAAAGTGCGTTATTAACTGATCTATCTTAAAAAATTTATCGTTCAGTAAGAATTTGTATTTGCTAAACTTTTTAAGAAGAAAAGAGAGTTTGTATTCAAATTTTGGGAAATAGTTCATTTCAGATCTTTTCAAGTTTTATTTAAGTAATTTAATCAAAAATAAAGCATGAGTTAATTTAAAATTTTTATATATCAAAATTTTTAATAATTTTAAATAGCATTTTTTTAATTGATTTTAAATTTAAGTTGGAAATATATAATATTATTAAATTAAGATTTTTGAGATTACCCAGATTTTATTTAGTATAAAAGTTTAAAAAAATTGACTGGTGACCTTTGATTTTTCGTTCAATAGAGCGTTTTTCACCTAACATCAAAAATATCTCTTAGATATATCATTCTTTATCTAAGGTAATAGTTAAAATTGTCATATACAAAATTGTCATACAAATTTGTCATAAAAAAAATTTATCAGAAAATAAATTTGTCATAGAAAAAATTGTCAAACCAATCAGTGATTTTTATACATTAAAAATTTTATTGGTCGACTAAGATAAAGATATTTTTAAAAAAGTCTCTAAGAAATAAACAAAAATATTAGATAACTAATGAAGAGATACATTATATGATAAAATCTGTAAAAAACGATCAAAATTTTAGTAAATTAAAATTATTATTACAGTATCCCACGCCTTTAATCATTAGTTAGTCATCTTAAACTATCATCGAACTAAAAATGAAATTTTTTTTTGGACAACATCTATATGATATACTGCTATATGCACCAAATTTTTTAAAAAGAGTTTCAGAGGGGTCTAGAATTTTAAGTATATTCCATGTACCTTTTTTAAAACAGCTATCTTCAATAGACTTTTAGTTGTATGATTTTGGCTATGCTTTGGCTCATTCCATGGATAAAGATCCATGTTTATTTGATCCGATCAAAAAAAATGAGAAGAATTAAATCAAATAATAGAAACAAAAACTATATTTTGATTTTCACATACTGTTTCTAATAATTTTGTGCCCCAATTTGAAGAATTTAGCATTCACCTGAATTAATCTTTTCTTACTTAATGTTTTTTATTCTTAATTTGTGTTATTATCGAATTTTATTATTTTACTCAATAAAAAAATTAACCAATAAAATTGATTTCGGTCTTTTCTTTGTAAATTTGTCATATATGACTTTTTTTTCTATGACTTTTTTTATGACAAATTTTTACTTTTTTTTATGACAATTTTTTGTTATGACAATATAAAGTATAATCAAAACAATATAATTCTATATTTAATTTTTTTATTTGGATTTTTTAAATATTTTGAAATGATTCTGTTTTTTCAATATGCTTCGACTTAAATAAGCATATATTTTACTTTTGTCTATATTTTTTACATATAAAAGTAAAATAATCGATCCTAAAAATAAATCTCCAGTTTACATTTTAATAAAATTGATATTTTTATTTAAATATAAAAAAAAATTTATACGAAAGTAAAAATTTAAAAGGACTAAAAAATTTTACATTTAAATATAAATTTGTTTAATTTTAAGTAAACTATTTTTGATGATTCATCAATCACACAACGCGTTTACTTAAATGTTGATTTTTAACTAAAATTTTACATTTAATGCTAACAGTGTAGTCTACATTTTTTTGTTGTTCTCGTATCGGCTTCTTTAAGATATCTTTTCTTTGTTTTTAAGAATTTTAGAAATACATGATGGATCACAGCCATATTTTGTTGCGATCTCTTCATTAGTAATTGTTTGTATTTGTTTAATTTCAATTATGTCTAATTTATCTTGAACTGTTAATGCTTTTCTACGTTTACGACCGATTATTTTTTCACTCATTTTTTTCTTTGTTTAAAAAAATCACACTTGTCAATGAATAATTGTTTATAAAAAAAATAAATGCAAGCAAAAAATGATATAAGTGAATTAATTTATAGTATATGAGTATACTATTTGTCTTATTTTGATGCATGATACAAGTGAAACATGATATAAATGAACTTTTACATTGTTTTTTACTATAACTGGATAAAAAAACAATGTAAAAGTATTGACGTCCGTTTGTCTTTTAAAGATGATTGATATAAATCAGGCTTGATATAAATGCATGTTGATATAACCGAGGTACGACTGTAATTTATGATTAATTATATCTTGTTGAAAGTATGATCAAGTTTGATCATTAATTAACTTGAATTTTAATTTTTTTTTTGATGCAAAAATTTACGATCAATTATTTAAAAAAAAAATTAAATTATTTACCTAACCGTAATTTCTATTTGTAAATTCTAATCGTAAGCCCTAATCGTTTAACAGGTTAAAATGGCAAATGAAGCCGATTTGGAACAAATAAATGAAGCCATACTTGAAGCATTGAAAATTGTTGTAGAAGAAAAGGATTTACAGAAGAATCGATTAAAAATTTCAAAAACCTAAGAAATGGAATTGTAGAAATTCTAATCAAAGTAAACGTAGTGAGCGACACAGTAAAAGAATGGGTAGAAGAATTGGATAAATTCGCATCAGAGAGTCAATCGGAAGAAATTAGAAGCAAAGCAATAAACGTTTTCACAATTTTGAATAACAAAAACCCATTAATCGATTATAAATTGTACACACTGGAAAGCCAAGTGGATGAAAACCAACAAGACAATGAAGAAACTGATAAAACAGATGATGAAATAAAACATGAGAGATATAGCCCCAAGAAAAACCCAAACAATTAGTCAAAGCGATTCAGGAATTTTATTCAAAATGGCTTTATTAAGCAAAAACATAAGAATTGAAACACTTAGAAGCTCCAATCAAAACGTTAAAGGATGGTTTGAACGCTTCAAATTACAAACTAGTCGTTGGACAAAGGATGATAGAGGACTATTTTGAAGATTTGGCCCTGGAAAAATACAAACTGGTGACAAATTATCAATATAATTATGAGAAAATCAAAAATCATCTAATCACAAGTCTCATTGGCCCAGCTAGGTCCAAAAATAAAAAGGCCGAATTTTACGGAGCAAAGCAAAGAATAGACGAAGATGTGGAACAATTTGGGCATCGAATTTTAAGCTATGTTCGTGAATTCAATCAACATGTCAAAACTGAAGTCGAAAAACATCTGACCGAAGTATTTGTTGATGGTGTTGAATTAAATAAACAGAATCAGATAATAAACGATACATATCTACCATTCCAAGCAGTCTGGGCAAAAGCAAGAAAAATAGGAAATATTGATAAGAACAAAAATGAGCAAAAATGCTATTTTTGCAGTAAGAATCACTACACAAATGACTGTTTAGGATAGAAAAAATTCTAGTTATTTAAGAAATTTAATTAAATCAGTACCAAAAACAACAAAAAATGGTCTATTTTGCGGTTTTTGCAAAAAACAACCATACTGATAAGTGTTGCAAGTGTTGGTTAAAACAGGGTCTTTGTCTGAGGTGCGGTGGCAAAGGTCATTTAATCAAAAATTGCAAATTCCAAAAAACAATTAGTTACCGTCTCTTTAAAGGGAGAGAGGCCGGTAAATAATGAAATTAACTCCCTTAAAATAAATATATTCAAAAAGATTTTTAATAAAAAACAACCAAGAAAAATATTATAAAAAGATATTATAACTCACTCACTCAAAATTCAACTTCTATTACGGTCCCAATAAACGGTTCAAACAAAGAATGTTTAATCGACACAGGGGCACAAACTTCATTTTTTAGCGAAAATTAATTTAATTTTTAAAATTTAACCGATTCCAAATCGAAAATATGAAAAATTGGATAACTGCAAACGGCACTCCGTTACAAGTAGCAGGACAAACAAGCTTAGCAATTGGCATAGGCAAAACAATAATTGACTATACTTTCGTAATCGCCATAAATTTATCTCACCACATTATAATCGGTTCTAGTTTCTTAAGGAAAAATTAATGCACAATTGATTTCAAACAAAACCTACTCAAAAGTGGCAAAAATCATGTAAAATTAAACACTCCTGTTAATAAACCAGAAATTATCTGTTCTACAAGATAATTAACAATTGAACCTTTAAGCGTTGCATCGATTAAAGTAAAAGTTAAAAACGTAAAAGCTAGTAATATTATTCTAGTAGAGAAATAAGGTCGATATAGTTCAATCGAAACAATCGCGAGCGCATCCGATGAAATCGAAATCTTCATTGAAAACAATACCCCAATAAAACAGATTATCAGACCACACTGTATTATCTGTAGAATTACCGAATGTTCAATTTTAGCGTCATTTGCAAATGAGCCAGATTTGATTAATTATCTTGAGAAAAATATTCAGGCTGAAGTTATCAACAACATAAACGAACACACAAATCAATCTTAGCCATGGAAACCAAGTAAAGCTTTTAGAATAAATAACAAAAACCTTACGGAAGAACAAAAAACAATGTTAAAAAATTTAATTGATAAGTATTGGACGGTGATTTCTAAAGACGACGAATATTTAGGCATTGTCGATGAAAAATATGGTTATTACTTTAAAAAACTGGAAAATAACAAACCAATAAAGCAACGACCCTATAGTATACCACATTCTAAAGAAAAAGGAGTTAATAAATGCATTGACAAAATGTTAAAGATGAATATCATAGAACCATCAAATAGTGATTGGGCATCACCTATCGTCTTAAAAAGCCTGACGGATCAGAAAGATTTTGTGTGGATTACAGAAAAGTAAATATGACCACAATTAAAAACTGCAACCCGATGCCTAACATTGAGTCCAAATTAAATAAATTAAACGGTTCTAGGATATTCACATCTTTAGATTGTACATCTTGTTATTGTCAAATTAACCTAACAGAAAAAGCAAAACAGATTACAAGTTTTATTTAGAGCAGAGGTTTATTTTCATTAGATGCCGTTTGGACTATGTAATGCTGGAGCTACGTTTCAACGCGTAATTGAAAAGGTTCTAGCTAATCTAACAAGCTCTACAGCCTATATCGATGACATATTAACGTTCTCAAAGAATTTCGATCAACAGCTAATTCACCTGGAGAATTTACTTAAAAAATTAAAAGAAGCAAATATCAAAGTAAAAACAAGTAAATGCAAAATTGCTAGCGATGAAACAACTTTTCTTGGAAACTAAAGCTTCCAACTGCGGAATCGGCGCTTTTCTTTGTCAAAAAGACGACCAAGACCGAAAACGAGTAATCTTTTACGCAAGCCGATCACTTAACAATGCCGAAAGAAATTAGAGTACAATCGAACGAGTGCTCCTTGGTATAGTATATGCTGTTGAAAAATTTGGATATTATCTTTATGGAACCGAATTTGTTATAATTATCGACCACAATCCGCTTACATATTTAGACAACTTATCCTTATCATCTGCACGACTATCTCGATGGAGGTTAAAACTAGCCGAATATAATTTCAAAATAATTTATAAAAAAGGTAAAACGCATTCTAACGCAGATCCTTTGTCAAGAATCGAGCATCTATCTCAAGAAAAAGAAATATACAAAGAAATTTAATCGAAACTTTGGTCACATCTACTATGATTGAAGATAAAATCAAATATAACGAAGATAATTTATTAAAGTCAATAAACCCAATCGTTCTAAGCACTAGCAAATCAAACAAGGATAATCAATTGCAAAAATTTATTAAAGGCAACTGTCCTGGTCTTACTCAGCCAAATAGGCAAATCATAAGAGTTGGTGAATGTATAAGAAAGGTAGATAAAAGCGGACGCACTATCTTTACTACCTTGTGAAGCAACATTCGCAAGAAAGACAAGATATTAGAAGTATAGAAAAATGTTTATACCATTTACATAAACACTGTGAGAAATACAAAATTACTGATTTGGCATTTCTTAAAACATGGACAAGTTTAGGATGGCATAAAATTTCAAAACTTATTAACGAAATTTTGAAAAATTATGGCATCAATTGTTTTCTTTTTAAGAATGTCGAAAATATTGCTGATTATACTGACAGTGAAATATCTATAGATAATTCAATAAAGAAGTTCAAAATACTGATCGCGATATTTCTCAATTACTGTTCAAAGTTAAAAATAACCAAATTAAAGGTTTTCAAATTTAAAACAACGTCTTATTTAAATACCATTTTTCTGTCGTCTTAATTAAGACGACAGAAAAATGGTAAATTATTTAAACAAATGGTCGTTCCTAAAGAATTAAAATTGGGTATACTGAAAATTTGTCATGATAATTTTACTTGGGCACATTTGGGACATCGTAAAACATGGATCAAATTAAATAATCTTTTCTATTGGCCAAACTCTTATCAAGATACCAAAAACTATGTCGAATCTTGTGATGTTTGTTCAAGAATCAAAGATCCTCCGGCAACAAGAGCAGGACTGAAAACGATAACTGAATTTCAGAAACCTTTTGACATGGTTGCAGTAGATATTTTAGAATTGACAAGTACGAATGCTGGAAATAAATATGTGATAGTTTTTACGGATTATTTAACAAAATGGGTTGAAGCTTTTCCGCTTAAAGATCAAACTGTTGAATCTATTGCTAAAATATTTATAAATGAAATAATTTCAAGGCATTCAGCGCAATATAAACTGCTAAGTGATCCGGGTAGAAATTTTCTATCAAATTTGATAAAATCTATTTGTCAAAATTTAAAATCAACAAAGTCAAAACATCTCCATACCATCCACAGTGTGACGGACTCGTAGAACGTTTCAACAAAACACTATGTAAAAAGCTTTCAGCTTACTCGAATTCAAACCAAACAAACTGGGATCTATATTTACCTCTCGTTTTATTCGCCTATTAAACATCACAACAAGCCACCACTAGCTTTTAACCATTCGAGCTACTTTATGGCAGATGGCTGGTCGGATATCTATACCAAGATACAAAATAAATTAAATTCATTGGAATCTATAACATATTTTAATTTTTATATATATTCGAATTTATTAAATTAAAAATTACAATTTTTAATATAAAAATTGAATATTAAATTTATTAGTTAATGCATAAAATATAAAATTAAATCTTTTATTTTTTCTATAAATTTAGATACGATTTAAAACAAAAATTCAATAACAAATTTTCAATTTAAAAAATATAAGCGACATCTCAATTATCGAAATGGAAAAAGAAGAGATTAATTATTCACAGCCATTAAGAATATTTAAATAAACTTCTTTAAAAAATTTTATTTATTGGAGCTTGTAAACTTAGAAGGATTTCTTTGATAAAATTTATGATTAATAACATGGTTTAGACCACTGCTGGTCTCAAAGTTCGAGTCGTTAGATGGAAGGGAAATGGAATAAAAAAATTAAAAAAAATTTTTGTATATATTTTAAAAAAATGAATTTATTAAAAAATAAACAAAAAATACAAAAAATTACAAAATTAATATCTTTATTTTTATTTTTATTAAATCGTAGATCGACGCGTTTCGACCAAAAGGCCTTCTTCAGGATCTAAATAGACTAGTATTAAAAAGAAAAAAGAAAATTTTTAATATTTTTACAATTTAAATAGATAAAAAGAATAAAGATGTGATTATTTTAAAAGATAAGAAATTTATATCAAATTATAAAAATAAAAAATTATTTAATATTATACAAAAATAAAGAATAAAGCAAAATTTAAAAACAAAAACAAAATTATTTTAAATATTATTCACAATTTTTTTTACAAAAAGTTAAAGTTTTTATATTTTCAATTTTAGGTATTTTTTTATTGATAATAGGTATTTTTAATTTTAAGAAATAGTTAATTAACTCTGTTTCAGTTGATATTCGAAAAATATCATTAATCATACTTGATTTAAACAAATAAAATGAAAAGTCTTGAGAACAATGACCATTGATATTAAAATGAATCGAGACTTCAGAACAATTATCAAAATTACATAAAGACTTTCTAATATCTTTATTAAACTTTCTAAAAGAATATAAATGTTCTGAAATCCTCTTTCTTGCGCTTCTAGAAGATTCACCTATATAGAAAACATTACATTTTGAGCATTTAATTACGTAAATTACACCTTTAGATTCAAAGTTTGAATTATTTAAAATAGGGATAAAAACTTTTTTGAAATTAATAAAATAACTTTTCTCAGTAAATTCACAAGTATTACAACCCTCTGTTTTACATTTTTCTGAAAAAAATTTTTGTGTGTTATTCAATTTAAAATTGAAAACAAAAAGAGAACCTATATTTTTATCTATTTTATTTACAACCATAAAATTTTTTTCTTTTATATAATCTGATTCATTTTGTATTTTACGAAATGAATTCTTTATTAATAAGTTTAAATCTGCAAAATTATTTTCATATTTAATAAAAAATTTTAAATTAAAATTATTTTTTGATGTATGATTTTTATAAGGAAGTAATTTAGATCTTTCTTTTTCACCTATACTCCTACAAATTCCTATGACTTTTTTGTAATCATATCCCTGTTTTACTAGTTGAATAATTAAATTTCTTGAATTCGATAAATAATCAATATAATTTGAGCAAATTCTCCTAATTCTAGTGAAAAGTGAATTGGAATGTTTTCGAAGATATGTTTTGGGTGGTTAGAAATTGGCATCAGGTAACAGCAAGAATTAGTCGGTTTTATGTATGAGTCAAAAATCAATTTTTTGAAAAGTGGCTCATAAGTAATTTTAAGATCAAGAAATATAACTGTTTTCTCTTTAGAAATATTCAATTTTAAATAAATAAATTGAGAGTTTAATTCTTCAAAATTAAATTCAATTGTAGATGCTTTAAATATATCGTCAATAAATCTCTTATAAAGAATAAATCTTTTATTTAAACATACCCAATTTTTTTCTAATATAAATAAATATAAATTGGCCACTGAAGGTCCGCATTTACTCCCCATCGGTAACCCTAAAATTTGTACATAAAACTCGTCATTAAATGTAAAAATTCCACAAGTGAAAATTAAATTTAAAAATACAATAATAACAATTGCTTCAAAATCTGGATTATTTTCAAAAAGACCTTAATTAAATATTCTACTATAACAGGAGTAACATGTTCTTTTCTCATATTTGTAATAAAGATTCGAAATCACAAGAGTACAAAAACAAGGAATTACTATCGAATTTCTTGTTTTCACAAATTTGTAATAGCTCTTGCGAGTCCTTTAAAATTGTCGGACATTTTCTAAGAATAAACTTAAATATAATGTCAAAAAATTCACTTAATTTTGAAGTTGGATGGTCAATACAGTTAATGATAGGTCTTATTCCAAATTTTTGTTTATGTATTTTTGGTAAGATTCTAAAATTTCCTATTTTACTGTTTTTTACATTAAATTTTTTATAAAGTCTTGATGATACACAAACAACTTTAAAAACATGCATCTTTCGAATCTTTTTAATAACGACTAAGTGAATTTCAAATAAAAATAACTGGAATAATTTAGTCTTTTCGACTTTAGACGGATACCTTAAAGTTAAGATAAATTGACTAAATTAAGAAGATTTAGAATTACTAATATGAATTTAATTAATCTAGAATGTGAAAAAAAACATTTACGAGCAGAAAATATTAAAAATAAACTAAAAATATTTCTATGAAATGAATCCATCTTTAAAGTGATTGATATTATTATAGAAAATGGAGGTGATTAGTCAAGCAATTCACATAAAATTTAAATAAATTTTTTTGTTCAACTTCAAATTTTAATAGATTTCTTTTTTTTATCTTAAAAATAAAAGAGCTAGTAGCTCTTTACCAATTTTTACAATTTTTTACCAAAAATAATGTAATTTTACGTAATTTTACGTTAAAAAACGTAAAAAAATGTAAAATTCTCCTCAAAGAAAATCAATGAATTTTTTATAAAAATTTCAAAAAAATTTTTCTTACCAAAAAGGCCAATTTTTTGGCCGTAAGCGTTTTTAGGGTATTTTACTTGAAATGATGTAATTTTACGTAAGCTTACGTAAAATGACGTAAAAAAACCCATTCTGGACTTTTCGTAGAAGCACTGTATATCATTTAAATGTTTATTATCTAAATTCAGAAAATCTCGATTTTCAATTAAAATAGTTCCTACATTTTTATCATAGTGAAGTATTTTGAAAGGTTTTTCTTTTAGAAACTTTTTTATGGTAAAAATTTTTTCTTTTTCTAAATTACTTTCAAAAGACTTACTAATTAAATTTGCGCACTTTTCTAAAATTTCAAATTTAATTTTATGCTCTCTTTCATTAATGGAATATTTTTGACATTTTTCTTTTTAATATTAGGTCTTTCAAAAAATTCTTCTACTAGAAAAGTTGGACTAAGACCACTCGAAATAAAAGAATCGTTAGATTCAAAATTTAACATAGTATGATCTTCTTCTAAATCAACTGAAAGAGTTTCTTTTAAGAAATTTTTTTACATATAAAAGAGTTTACAATTAAATTCCAGAAGAGAATATTATTAAATTACATAAAAGAGAACTCATTACATCAAAATTTTTATCAAAAGAATTAGGTACAAATTTAAATCCCAAATTTAATAAAAAAACAACATTATTTAAAAAGCTTATTTCAAAATTTAACTTACCAAATGAAAAAACTGAATTTTCTAATTTGTAAATTGTTTTAGGTGATTGTTCTAAAATCTTTGATTCATCGAATAGGCTATTGGAAAATTTACGTTTTTTGGATAAAGATTTTTCAAATTTCGTGAATAACTCACATAAAAATGAGGATCATTTAGTTTACATTCGCATTTGATGTACGATTAATATTTTGACGACGATTTTGTCTATATTGTCTATTTCTAAAAATAACTTGTCGGTAATTTTGATTATATAGGTTACTTTGTAACTCATAAAGGCTATTTCTTCTAATTTGATTAAATTTTGAGTCCCAGGCAACTCAATTTTGATGGATCATCGAAGAATTTTGAAAGAAAATCATCGTTGAAAATTCGAAGGAATAGCCAACCATTCATCGATGATCTTCGATGAATGATAGAGTATTTTCATCATTTTTTCTTTAATCAAGATTTTATAATTTAATAAATTTAAAAGTGATATTAACAGATAAGAATTATAGAAATTTCATATTTCACACCTTACAGGTATAATTTAGAAGAAGCCGCATGATAAAAGTTAACGGCATAAATGTTTACTTTATCTATGTTAGGCTAATTATATATCTTTGATCGATTTTACATCAATCACCTAAAAACACTTTTTAGGGAGCCGATTCAGCTCAAAAGATATTTGTAAATAATTTTATATAAAATTATGACTTGAAAATTTAGAATTTATTACTCTTATTTATACTTGATTTTAGAAATAAAAAAAATAAGCACGAGTTGAATGTCGTTTAACTTTTAACCTTTAATTTTATTGGTTAAAATTATTTGAAATATTTATTAAGTGAAACGCATAATTATAAAATAAAGAAAACTCGAAGAAAATTATAGTTTTTAAAATAAAAAAAAAATGGTTTTTAAATTCATCATTTTTGAATCATTTTTTTGAAGTAAAATCAAAGATCATCTGATGAATTTTGATTTTTCTTCAAAATTGAGTTGCCTGGGGTTAAATCTAAATTTATCGGATTTTTGTTTGTAAAAATTTTGTTTAGAAAAATTATTAGATTTATAATTGTCATTATATTTCCGAAAATTATTATTAATATAAGGTCTAAAGTTCCTTGAATTTAGATTCGATTCATTTGTCTGTTGCTTATTTTTCTATTGGTTATTCATTTGATACTTGTTTTTTGAACCAGTCTTATAAATAAATTTATCTGAATTTAATTGATTTTCTGTGCTTTTCTCCTTGATTTTAATTTAATTTCCATTTTTTCGATTATAATTTGTGGTATTTTGAACTCTCTTATCATTTCGTTTGACATGATTGAGCAGATACTTTAAGTTTGGCTTATTAACTACAGTTCCGTGGAACTGAATAGCAACATTAAATTTTTTTTTATATTTAACGATTGATAAATGCTCTTACTTAATTTACAATCGGCATGCCCATGAATGAATTCTATTTAAGATCTTGATTAGATCTTGTTAAGAATCTTAAAAGATTCCATAGCTAGATCTTAAATAAGATCTTACAAGTTTGGTAAACTATTTTTTAAATTTTGGCATTGGTTCTTAAAAGATTCCAGTAAGATTTCTTAAGATTCAAGATTCCATGAAAAATCTTGTCAATTTTTGGAAAATAATTTTTCAGATTTTATCAAGATCTTATAAAATCATTAAAAAAAATTAAACATCTTTCTGGTACTTAAACAAGATCTTTTGTAGCAATTTATTTTGTTTTACAAGAAATTTTTGTTTCCGGAAAGGATCTTACATGATTTTTTTATTTAGATATTGTTTTTTTCAAAAAAAATATTTGAAATATAAAATTATATTTTAGAAAAGTAAAAAACAAATAAAATTTAAAAAATTAAATACAAAAAACCAAAAAACTTTGAAAAATATATATTCTAACAAAAAAAATTTAGAAAAAAACAATAAAAATTTAATTAAAAAACAAAAAAAACTATAATTCAATATGGTTTATTCTTTTGTGTTCTATAACAATTTTACCTACAACTTTGAAATTTCATTAGAAAAGAGCGATGTTTCAAAATATTTTTTTGAAAAAAATATTTGAGAGTTTTTTTTGCAATGAAAATGTATCAAAACTAAATATGCTTAATCTAAGTAACGTATTTAGTTATAGTAAATTTTCCAAATAATTTAATTTTAAAACACAAAAGAATATATTAGAACACAAAAGAATATATTTGATAAATCACTAAGACAAAATACACTCCTTAATTAAGATAAGTAAAATTTTTAAAGACTTGTCTAATTTCCTGTTTAAATCCCCAAAAACTCTCTTAAAAAATTAAAAATATTAAAAAAAATTAAAAGATCCTTTAAATCTAAAAGTTGCTGCAACATAGAAATTCAGATTATTCTAAATATTTGGAAAATTACTATAACTAAAAACGCTAATTAGTTGAGATGAGTAAATTTTTTTGGCTATTTAGTTCTTAATATTTTGTTTTGATTAACCTTCATTGAAAAAAAATATTCAATTTTTTTTAACAAAGTTTGTTAAAAAATATTTGAAATATTTTGAAACATCGCTCTTTTCTAATGAAATTTCAAAGTTGTAGGTAAAATTGTTATACAACACAAAAGAATAAACCATATGGAATAAAAAATAAAATAAAATTAATAAAAATCAATTATTTTAAGATTTTATTTTTTCGAACGAATAAAAATTCTTATAAAAAATATATATTAGACACGCAATGATCGTTTCGATTAAAATCTTCTTCAGGCGTGAATCTTTTTATAATATAAAAAGAAAGAAAATTTTTTTTGAATTAAAAAATATTATATAAACTATAAGGATAATATTGAAAAAAAAAGAATTCGAAAAAACTATTAAATATAAATGAAAATAACTACTTTTATTAAAAAATATTTTTAAGGGAAATCTTTGAAATTAAAGTTTTTAAAAATTTCTCAGACAAATAGATTTTTATTAAACTGCGATTTTTTCTCCATTTTAAAACTTATTTGTTAATATAATCATTTTTAGAATTTTTCTAGAAAAATTAATATTAAACATTTAAATTGTAAAATCTAAATTTTTATTTGGATTTGATTAATTATTAAATGCTTTTAATAATTTTTGATTTTATTTTTTTTAATTAGAATTTTTTTCTATTTCTATTAAAATTTTATTATTTTTGAAAATTTTTTATATTTAAAATTTTAATTATATAGATTTTTTTAATTTATTCTTAAATTAATTTTTTTGTTGTTTTATATTTTTTTAAATTTCTAAATTAAAGCTTTTTTCGTAAAATTTTTTTAAATTTTTATTTTATTTTATTAATGTTTCTCATTTTTTATTTATATTTCTATTTTTTTTATATATTTTTTTAATTTTCAACTTATTGATTTTTTTTCTCTATCTCTTAAAAAATTGTTATCTTAAATTAGTTTTCGCCGTTATGATTTTTAAAAATAAATTAAAAATTGGATTTAAATTAATAAAAAGTAACATCCTTTTTAATTAATTATTTTAATTTCAATTTTGTTTTATGAATTAACTTAAAATAAAGTTATTATTTATATTAAATTTTTCGTTTTTTTATTTATTTTTTTTTATTTTCAATTTCCCTTTAATGTTTTTTTTTGGCGTAAAATAATTCTTATCAGATATTATTTAAAATTAATTTATTTTGAAAAAATAATCGAATTAATTCTAAATTAAGAATTTAATAAATTTTAACAAATGTTAATTTATTTTATAAAATCTAATGCATGCATTTTCTTATAAGATCTTATAGATTAATCTTACTTTAAGAAAAAAATCAAGGATTCACATAAAGAAAATCTAAGATCTTGCTAACATTCTAGAAAAAATCTAAAATTTTTAATCTTTAAAGAACTTATTTAAGATCTTCTTAAGAAAATCATATTTATCTTAATACAAGAAATCTTAAGATCAATATTTAAAATCTTGTTTTAGTTCTTTTAAGGTCTTATATGGTTTTGATAAAAAAAGATCTTGAATGGAACTTAAATAAGAATCTTGAAATTTTCTTGTTAATTTCTTAATGATCATAGTTTTTAAAAGATTTTCATCAAGATATTCTCAAGTTCTTTTTAAGATTCCAACACTTACAAGATCTTATAAGTTCCATTATAAGAATCAATTCATGGTTGACCAATTGATAAACAATTTGTAAAAAATTCTGGTTAATTTACAAATTGATGTAATAAACTTTAAATTCGTAATTAGATTTGCAGTTTGCATATGCCAGGTATAAATTTGCAATTTGTATATCTAAATTTACAAATTGCATAAATTTGTAAATTGGATAGAACAGATACACCATCACATGAGAAAAAAACACCAAAAATATTTCATTAGAAATCAAAAACAAACGAGATACAAGCTGAATGGATCCTAGATTAGTTTTCTATGTATGGAATGAACAACAATGAAATTTGAAATTTTTTAGAAAAAATTTTTTTTTAGGGGGGGGGGGGGTGTAATGCTAGAAATAAAAGAGATGTCAACTCTCAAATTTAATTTGCAAAATTTTAAATATTTTAATTTTTTAAATATTGCATTTTTAATTTTTTTAAATTTTAAATTTTGTTTCAAATTACTTTTTTAATATTTTAAATATTGCCAATTCAGAGATGTTTTTTCTTGATGGTATTATAAACTCCTTTTCTAAACGGGGATAGTTTAAAATAGATTGATTTTAAATAAATCAATTAAAATAGCACTAATTTAAAAATAGCAAGTTTGAAATAACAACTAAAAATAGCAAAAATTTTTCGCTAAATAGCAATCAAAAAACTAGCATTGATTAATTGAGCAACATTTTACCTTTAAATTAAACACAAATCAATAAATGCGGCATTTAAGCTTGAAAATATATAATACATTTTACTACCAAAAAAAAAATTAGTCATTTTGAAAAAAAAACTTCTGAAAAAATGCCTTCCGAAAACAGAAATCGTACATTTGTTACCCTTGAGGACAGAATCAAGGCTGTTCCCATGTGCCAACAAGGAAAATCATTTGCAGCTATCAGAAGAGAGTTGATTAAAATCGTTCATTAAAAGAATTATTGACCGTTACAATCAAACAATCGTCCTAGACAAGGCAAACCGCGAATATATACTGCGAAGGCTGATAGAAATCTGGTCCGTTTGGTTAAGAAAAATCGAACCGAACCGTCGCATGTCTTAGCAAATCAATCGAAACTGTCGAATGGAAAGACAGCATCAACATCTTTAGTCAGGAAAAGATTATTGGCAATTAAACTCGAATGGAAAGTCGCTGTCAAGAAACCTCGACTTTCAACAAAGCATATTAAGGATAGAAAAACGTTTTGTTAGATGGTTAAATCATGGCCATTGTCAAAATGGAGACAAATTCTTTTAAGTGATGAGATGAACATCGAATTCGACAACTGCAAAAATCGAATTTGTATTCGTAGGACTACGGTAGAGAAATACAATCAAGATTGTATCATTATGCGAACTAAACAAGGAAGTGGTTCAATAGGAATATGGTGCTGTATGAGTTATTATGGGATTCATTGCCTATTTGACCGGAGATTAAATGCAACCAGATACATCGAAATTTTAAATAATAACTTGATTGAATCGATGCGGAAGTTGCGCCAAAACCAGCCATTCATTTTTTTATCATTTTCTCTACTAGGTAAGTAGCGTTCAAAATTTCGTCCATTAAATTCTTTAACGTGTCATCGTTACCAATTATTTCCGATCTTGAATTTTTTTAAAAATTTTAATTCTATTTTCAATTTTAACTTCAGAAATATTTTTATTAGATCAAATCAATTAAAATTTATGCCGCCTCTAAGTGATAGACCTTTTATATTTGTAGAAAAATTTAATTCTATCAAAACTATAGCTGATATTCCAGGAATAATACAACTTATTGGATGATGTAAATTTAACTTTTATAAAAAATAATTTTTAAAATAATTTATTGAAAATTAAACAATTCATAGGTTTTTTTGATTATAAATTTAAAAAATAAAAAAATTTTGTAAAAGGGATTGTAGTTTAAC
>NTPY01000913.1:732413-742566 GCA_002922825.1 Brachionus calyciflorus
CAATTTACAGAATAACTTTATCACTTCCTGTTTAAAAGTTATTCGAATTTGCATGAATTGAAAAGACGAATTGATAATTACTGTACAGAGCCTAAGTAGACTATCGTACGAAGAGTATTACAATATAGTGACTGTGTGTTCAAATAGTACTGAAATGAGCTGTTATATCGCTTAATTATGATATAATTTGATAAAATAAACAATATTAATTTAAAATTATTAATCCTTAGAAAAATATTTTAAGTCAGAATATCTGTCAAAAAAGCCCTAGAGTCCTTGAAAAATTCTTATGATTGTCACTCAAATACCTGTGATTAAAGGAAAAATAACTATTTTGCCGAAGACGATTTTGATGATGATGATGATGATTTTAAGATAGATTCAAGCGATGAATTTGTTGATGAAGGCGATGAAGATTTCAAAAGGCGCATAGAAGAGTCAATCAAAGCAGTGGAAATGGAACTTTTCGGAGAGAATTGATTAATTTGAGGGAAAAAATTAAGAAAAAAATTTAATAAAAAAGTTTTTTAATACCATTAGACAAAATTTTTATTCGAGATTTATTTTGTTTTAAATAGAAACTCAAGAAATCCTTTAAATATCTTTTTATCAAACCGATATAATATAAATACAAAATAATTCTGTGGGAAGATACCAAAATTTCTCGACTTAGGACTAAGCGCAGCTAACAGTGGACTAAAACTGCAACTTAACCAATAAAAAAAATTAAAAATTGAAGGTTTATTCGATATTTTATAAAAATGAATTAAGGGAAAAGAAAAGAATCTTTTTCAACAATTTGCATTTCTCTTTGCACAATATTAAATGTCTATAATTACAACAACATTAAATCAATAATAAAAACCTATAAAAAACCCATATAATTATTGAGGGTATAGAATTTTCCATTTTCTATAAAAAAAAATATAAAACCATAACAATCTTTAATGATATATTTTATATCATGTAATTATATATAAATATTTTAATCATTTTAATTCTCATTTAGCTATAACATTTAAGAGACCAAATATTAAAATCCTTTTTTAAAAAAAAAAGGTATTAATTAGTAATCGGAGTTTTACATTAGTATAAGTTGACTTAAGAAAATTTAATTTTAAATTCGAAATAGGATTAAATTCATAATTAAACTAAAAATAAGAAACATTTTTTTTTAATTTTCCTTATAAATAATAATAGTTAAGTCATAACTTTAATTAAAAATTTAAATTTTTTGTTGTCAGTTAACTCTGATGACTGTACAGTGCTTGTCATTTTCCCGCAGCGATAATTAATTTTAAGAGACCAAAAATAGTACAGAAATCCATTTGAAAAATCCAAATTCATCTTCCTTGACCAAAATTAGGCTAAAAAAATACTCTAAAAATTTTTTATCTTAGAATCTTTCATATTTGAGAGGATGTTGTGTTTTCTTGAAAAAAGTTGTTTTTTACTCTATGATAGACCTAACTTTAAATTTTGCAATACTTTCTAAAATATGGTTTAAAAGATGCAGACTCAAAAAATGAAGGGTGTTTGTGAGGGTTCTATAGCGGTTCACCTATATAATGTTTACACATTGTGCAAACTGATTCAAAGCAGTTTTGAAACAAAAAAGACATGGAACAGAAACAAAACCGAAACAACACAAACTTTTTTTTAAAACATGTTTTATTTAAAATTAAAACAGAACATAAGGAAAGCACTGATGTTTTTATAGATTATGTTTAGAAACATGTTTCTGGGGCTATGAAGTTCATTTCAATAAATATTAAAACACTATTTTAATGAGAACAGAATAATTTCTAGCTAACTCAACATTAAGTCAGTGCTGAAAAAAATCGTTCAATTGGAAAAAAAAAATTTTTGTTGGATGTAGCAAAAATGTTACAAATTGTAGCAATGTAAACTTTAGAAAAAATTTATTCGGTTAAAAAAATAGCATCTAAAATTCTGAATTAAAATGAGTGAATATAAATAAAATTCACTGTCACCATGTTTCTTAGGATGTTTAAAAATGTTTTGTGTTTTGTTTTGTTCTGTTTCTGCTCTGTTTAAACAGTGTTTGAACGAATTGTAAACCTTGTTTTGGATTGTACTGTTTGAGATTTTGGAAAAGATTTTCGACTATAAAAAATTATTTTAAAAAAACATTAACTTAGCAATATTAAAAAAGCGACAATTTTTTTATTTTCAATTATATATGTATTAAAAAAAGAATTGCTTTTATTTTGGTTTATTTAATATCATTTTTGGATAAAAATATGATGCAAAAAAAATATTGAATCAAATAGATCCAAATAAATTCGAAATAAATTTAAATATTTAAAAAAAAACAATTTATTAAAAGAATAAAAAACGAAAAGAATCTTTATTTAGAACAAAAATAAAAGTAATTTTAGATTAGAATAAAATTTGTTCAAAATAGGCGCTTCAATTCTTTATCTTGTCTTTTCTTTTGTACATTATTTATATATACTAATATAAATCCTAAAATATTTTGCTAATTTGAATAGAAAAATCACGGCAAAATGAGAAGTACTTATAAAATATACAAGAAAGAAAGTATGTGTAAAATTTGGCAAAAACAACTATCGCACGACTTTAAAGCATCACGGACTGAATGGAAATTCACTTAATTTTAATAATTCAATTAAGCAAGAAAAAGTAAATACATTTACATTACTGTATAATATTGCTACAGTACAAAGTTTAAATAAGTAAACGTATACAAGATTAAAAACAGAGAACTGTTCCAACGTTGTTCGAAAACATACTTGAAAATATACGAACACGTTTTGGAAAATGTTCGAGGGGATTGTTGTTTTAAAATACATTAAAATATTTTTAATATACATGTATATCTTCTCAGCATAAAGAAATTTGATCAAAATACATATGCACTTTTATTATACTTAAATCTGAAAAATATGCAATTTTCTGACAAATATACACAAGGCTAAAAAAACTATTTGGTTATGGCTAAAGCATTATCTAATTGTTTTTAGCTTATTCGGGTCAGTTTGATAAAAATATTAATTATATAATTAATAAAGTTAAGTTAATGAAAGAGTCCGTTTTTCATCAAATTTTTATTTACCGTAATCATTCGATGGTTATACCATGGTACAAAACTAGAGTTTCAGATTTGTACCCATTGATTTTATTACTTAAATGAATTCATAGACCTTTAAAAAATCGGACAATTTTGAAAAATTTCGATTCTATACCGCTACTACTATCCAGTGATCACGGTATTCGAATCATTGTATAATTTTCAGAAGCTTTTTTATTTTCCAGCACTAAGTATATTTTTTAGTTTAAAGTATGTTAATGAGTCAAAGTATACAAAAAAGATATCTCAGTATATTAAAACGATGCGCATGTATATTCGATAGCTGGACCCATGTTCTAACACCCCGTTAACTTATTTTAGCTTTGTACTAAAACTTCGAATTTTCGGAAATCTTGAAAATTCGAAAGAATATAGCTCAAAAAAAAGCTCACTTTTTCGGAATTTTTTAGTAATTGATTGAAAAAAATTTAAACAAAAAAAATTTTAACTGCAATCCTCTGCAAAAGCCTTGAAATACCCATACTGGATTCATTACATCAAAGAAATTTTATTTTAAAAAAGTAAATTAATAAAATAGAAACATCTCTTTTTATTTAACAGAACAATTCTCATAAATAAATAGACTTAAGTCAGAACAAATTTAGAAATAAATTAATTATAACCATAAATAGTTCTTTTTTTTTATGGTCGACTAGGTCTAACTTAAGCTAACAACAGCTGAGAGATTGATTAAAACATAAGCTTTTTCTTTTTATTACTTAGTTTATAGCAGCAGAAAAAAAATTTATGGTTTTTCAAATTAGTTGAAATTTTTTTTTCATGATATACATAAAAAGAAAAAAATAGTATGAATCTCAAAGATTAAAATTTCAATTTAATGTATATTAGTCTAGAGACTATTTGATATTTTTACTTTTATTCCTTGAAGCAGAAATTTAACTTTATTAGCCCATTTTTTTTTAATTAATATTTTTCCTAATTTCACATGGGGCTGTGAAGTTCATGTCAATTCGCTCATTTCAATTCGCTATTTTTTCTATAACTTTTTTTCGAAACATTAAAAAATAGTTCTGCAAAATGTTACAAGATGTAGCAAATTTGCTACATTCCCATTATTAATCTGCAAAATGTGTGCATCCAAAATGCAGAAAAAATTATTAAAAACTCAGTATATGTATTTGCACATATTTTGCAGAGATTTAGCACAGGAAGAAAATTTATGTAGCAAATTTGCTACATATTGTAACATTTTGCAGAACTAATTTTTAATGTTTGGAAAAAAAGTTAAAGAAAAAATAGCGAATTGAAATGAGCGAATTGACATGAAATTCACAGCCCCATTTCAAATAATTTAATCAATAAATTTTTGAAATATATTTTGGAATTTTACAATTTGATAAAAAAAATTTATCAAGTTATTTGTCGAATTGAAATTTCAATTGAGAATTTCAAGAGCCTTATTCGTCTCACTCCTGGGAATAACAAGATAAATATATTTATCTAAATATTGTCAAAAACAGAAATTTTTTTTATGTTTTATGTTGTTGTAATTTGATTGATAAATAAATTTAAATAAACTAAAATTATTTTCCAAGAATACTTTTTAGTTACCCAACATCATCTCTTTTGTTGATGTTCTTAGATAATTACTTGAAAATGGAACTAATGCTTTTTTAATTTAAATTATCCAATTACATTCAATAAAATTTGAATTTTTAAATTTCGCTTTATGATTAAATTTTGAGTGAATGTTGAAAAAATGTTATCTCATTAAACTTTGAAGCATACAATTCCCCTCTTTCAAATTGTCCATTTCTGAACATTCATGTACTTTCATGAACTTTCATTAGCTTTTTTCATTTATTTTCATTAAAAATATTTTATTTATAAAAGACCATTCGGGAACTAATTTTCTTATACAGTCAACTCTCGTTAAACCGGAACGATTCGGACCGAAAAAATATCATTCCGGATTAAGTTTTCAGAATTAGCTATAAATCGGAATTCAATTAATTTTGATAAAAATCCGATTAAAAAAATTTTTTTGATGACTTATTTCAAATTTATAAAGGATTTTAATTTAATCATAGTTAAAATTTTATAATAAATTTTTAACGAAAAAATAAGAAAAATTATTTATTGAATTTAATTTCAATAAATATTAGCTATAGCTAATAATATTTTGATTTTTTTGATCATCAGATCAAATTGATAAATTTATCTTTGATCCTTTAAAATTTAATTATTTTATTCTTCTACGCTTACCTTTTATTTTTAAAAATAAAATTAAAGTTTAATTAAAAAAAATGAAACTCTCTATAGTTTAATGCATGAAAAATTTTACGTTCTAAAAAGTTATACTTTAATGTGCTAACATTAAAATCTGGACACTTTTTTTGTCCGAATGATGAAATAAACCGGAATAAAAATCCGAATTAATGAAGTAAATTTACATAGAGAAGTATTTAGCTAGGGGTAGGGACCAAGAAAATTTATCCGAATACCGAATTGTCCGAACAATCGAGGTCCGAATTATCGAGGGTCGACTGTAACTTGTACGCATCTTGTTCTTCGACTCTTCCTCAACTCTTCCTCTACTCTTCTTCAACTCTTTCTCTGAGGAAAACAATCAATAAAAACAAATATTTTTTAACGTATTTTTTTGAAACTTTTCCTTTCTCAGGAAAGGAAAGGAAAAGAAGGGGAAGTGTCGAGGAAGAGGAAAGGAAGAGGAAAGTAAAAGAAACGTACAAGTTAGTTTTAATTTGTACTGTAGTAATAAAACTTTATTTTGCCTTGAAAGAGCGGAATTGTAGTTCTCTTTTTAAGAATGAGAAAGTAGACGACCTTTTTAAGAATGAGAAAGTAGATTCAATAAATTAATTCATTCATTTTGGTTTGATCAACGACTAAACATCTTGGATCAAGATCCGAATCAAGTGTCATAGAAAAACAAAGAGACAACTTGCAAACTTTTTTGTCTTTTTTTTGCGTGACGACTAATTTTTCCCGATTTCAAATTAAATAGTTAAAAAATATGGAAATTGTTTCCGACACAATTAGTTTAAGATTAATTGAATTATAATATAAATAATAGGGTTATTAAAAATCAAAGATAATCTGTTTTGAAGTTTCAAAATTTAATTTTGAAGACATTTTTTTTTCTTCAAAAGAAATTAGATGAATAATTAGATAAATTTTTTTTCAAATTATTTTTTATGAATTGAAAAAAAAATATCAAATTTTGAAAAGTGAGCTTTCTCATTCTCAAAAATATTCGATCAAAATTAAAAATTTGATTCTGAAACTTAAAATTTCGAAATTCATATTTTTTTTAATTTTTGATCTTGCTTTTTTTATCTAAAGATTATTTCAATTCAATAATAATACGGGACCACAACGTTATGTGACGAAGTGGTCATGAAATATGTGAACAAGGAAATAGGTGATCAAAAATTTAATAAATTAGAATTTAAATTTAAATATGTGACAAATTACATAATTAAGCGACCAACAGCATCATTTCGTGACCAATTTTATTGATTAAGTGACCAGTGTTAATCATTATGTGACCATTCTTTGTAATTTTTTCACCAGTTTTAAAGTCTTCAGTCATTATATTTTTCCTATTAAAGCTAAATTTTACTGAAAAACTTGTTTTGTTCAAATTTACTGTTTCATTTTGTTATATTTTTTAATCATTTACGCAAGATAAGTTTAAAATTTTTACTTTAGTTTGTTAGATATAAAAAAATTATAAAGTGTTTTATCATTTAGTGGCCATTGTTATTAATTTTGTGACCAATGTTCCTTTTATCTGACCATAGATTGGTCACCTATTTCCTTGATCACATAAATGTGACCAAAGTGATATTGGTCACATATTTCATGACCACTTGGTCACATAACGTGGGAGACTCAATAATACACCTTTAAGTTATGGGACAAATTCTTCTTGTGAAGTAAAAAACGCATTAATTAATAATAAAACCTCGGTCTTGGGCAAAAGTTCGGTAAATTACCAAAAATTCTGATAATTCCTTTAATTTTTCGCTTTGCTTCAAAGTGGTCAAGACATAAAATAACTCTTCTAAAATGCTAACATTTAAAAATATTCCATGTAGTGATTAGTTTTATTAAAAGAAATGGATATGATTAAATTTTTTAAAATTTTTTTTTTGAGAATTTTTTTTAAAATTTTTTAATTTTTGAGTCAGAGAATCGAGATCGGATTCAAAATTTTTTGAATTTTTTTTCAATCACGAAAATTTTTTTTCAAAACTTCACATCTTGAAAATTTTATATTCGAAATGTACAAAATGAACTTTCAAAATTTTTTTCACCCTTTTTTTTTGAAATTTCAAACCTCAATTAACAACCCTAATAAATTATGATGAAATTTCTGATTAAATTTTACAATTAAAAAAGTTTTATTTCGAATTAAAAATACTTGAAATATCGGCTTGATGATTTCCTAGTCGACTCACAACACAAATAAAAAGTCAACTTATTATTTTCATCATTATAGAGATCATTATATAGACCAATATTTTATGATTTTTTGAATAAAATTTTTATTTTGAAAAATGAAAAATATTTTAAAAAAAAAAAATAAAGCTTATTAATTAATATTTGCACCATATGCTTTAAATTGTTTAATCCACTCTCTATGATGATTAAGTCTATTCTGCGTAGCAATGGGAATAGTAACTTGACTTGGAAAAAAATTAAACGCAGCACTAGAACTAGTCGCGCTACCACTTAAAGTAGTCATAAATTGATTTGGATCTACTCTTTTAAGCATTGAATCATAACCAATGTATTGATTCCATTTTTCATCGAGTATTTTCGAACCAGTATCATATGCCAATCTACAATAAGCAGAATTCGCTTGCCAAGATGGTATTGTAACTGGTAAACTCTTTCCAAGACTACTAGCATCATTTATTTTTTCATATTTTTTCTCATTCAAATAACTCTTCCATTTTTTTTCTATTTTTTCCGAATCATTTATACCCTCCGATTTTTCCTCAACTAAACAATAATTATAACTTTTAATACTCTCCATTAATTTTTCTAATCTTGAATTAATCCTATTCAATTTTTTCAAAGTATTTTGTATAAAATTTAAATTGTGATCGGTTAGATCGCCATTTAAATGTGACTTTTTAACATGCGATAAAAATTCATTTAAATTTTTCGTTAATTTAAAATCAAAATTAACTAAAGAATTTTGTGAATTTTCATCGTTTATTTCACTTTCTTCCGATGACGATGTCGTATCAGAGCTTATACTTTGACCGCTTAAATAAGCTTCCAATTTGTTTATAAGACTCTTTTTTTGCTTAATCAAACGTTTAGATGTACGCAAATTAAGTTCTAATTGTTCTAAATCGAGACTTTCTTTTTCAATAGACAAATTTTTTTCGTCTATTAACAAATCAATTTTGAATTTATTCGGCGAATTTTTTGTCAAATTTTTTTCAAAATTTTTCAAATCATTTCGGGATCTATTCAAAATTGATTTTTTTCGATTTAGAATAATTTTATACGAGTCTAGAATTTCGTTGTTTATTCGAAGCAAATCTTTTTCTTTGCCTAGAAAATTAACTAGGGAAATTTTAGACTCGGGTAAATTTAAATTTGTTAAATTGTCATCTGTCGATGAGCTCAAATCAGATGAATTTAACAAATCGTTTTTTTCATATTTTAATTTCAATTTTAATTTGGCGTGTTTGACGAGACTTTTCAAATCGGTATCGTCATTTGTATTCTCAATGTCTTCATCTTCTTCATTATCATCGAATTCTTGACTTAATTTTGTGTTGATTTTGTTAATTTTTTCGCTTAGTTTAATCGAATCCTCATCGTTTAATTGTGTTTTTTCATCAGACTCTTGAAAAGTGTAATATTTATCTAGGACTTTTTGCATTGATTCAATTTTATAATTTAAATCTTGATTTTCAAGTTTTAATTTTTCAATTTCGAATTTGAGTTTATTCTCGGATTCATTAGCCTCTTGTAAAATTTGTCTATTTAAATTGGATTTTCTCTGCTCGATTTCTTTTTCTCTATCGTTTAATTTGGACCATTCGCCTTCGAGTTCTACACGTTTAGTTTGTAGAATTTCTAGACGTTTTCTCATGTCCTCTTCTTGCTTTTCTAAATTAGTTTTGTGTGTTTTAAGATTGTTTTCCAATTGAGAAATTTTTGAATTTTGTTCAAGTTGAAGACGCTCTTTGATTTTAGAGAATTCGTTCTCTAAAAATTTAAACTCATTGTCTTCGAGTTGTTTATACTTTTCTTTAAATGTTTTTATCTTAATTTCGTAGTCTTCTTTTAATTGGTTAAGCTCTTTAGTCTCTTTTTCTTTGAATTGTTTGACTTTTTCAGCAAGGATTTTATCCATCTTAAAATCAATAAATAGTTTAATTTTGTAAAAAATAATTTTTTATTTTTTTACTTGTTTGTCCATATTTTCCATGCGTAAATTGTCCTCTTTAATTTGACGAATTTGTTGTTCTTTTTTTTCAGCTTCTTCTTCATGTAGCCTACGCAGCTCTTCTTCCAAGTCACGCATTTTTTTGTCATATCGTGTTTGAAGTTCCTTTTTGCGCTCGTCTAATTTATCACTGTACTTTTTCTCTATATGATCGAAATAGATCTTGAAGAAAAAAAATTTAAGAAAGGTAAAAAAAAATTTCAAAATTTTCAAAAACTATTTTTCTTAGTGCTTAAAATCTAAAACTTTAAGCTTCTTTTTTGGCTTAACGAATATTCGTTCAAGGATGACCTAAAGAAAAGAAAATGCTTTTTGTTACCCAACTAATATCACTTATGTATCAGCTCTGTAGCTGATGCTTAAAGATTGTTTGACACAAATCAAAAAAGCTAGAAGTTTTTTAAACGCTGTTTTTTGTCTGTTTCTTTGGTGTTTTTGTAAGGGGTAAAACGTGAGCGTCTTATCGCGAAAAAAAAAACACTAGAAAATTACTAAAAAAACGGCATTATAACGTAAAGGTTCAAGAATTAGTGTTTTTTTTTTAAAAACATAATGAAAAATTGCGTTTTTTCTTC
>NTPY01000913.1:746986-789089 GCA_002922825.1 Brachionus calyciflorus
CCTGTAAAATTTAGAAAAACCTAAATTTAGGTGTTTTGACCTTGGGGACCCTCAATGTCGACCTGAAAATAAAACTTTTTAATCGTATTTCCAAGCGAGATAAACATATTAAAAAATCAGATACTGCAGAAAAAGCTTTCTATGAATTTTTACAGTTATTCGTAAAAATTCCTCTTATTTCTTGAGTCAATTTTTAGAACCAAAAAAAATTCAAATAGAAGGTCTATTATTTCTTTTTTTTGTATTGTCTATGAGGCTGAAATAATATATAGAAAATAAATTTAACTCTTGGCGAAATTTCTCAAAATTTGACTTGTTTTAGTCGATTAATTTTCAAATCATTTAGATTTAAAAATACATGCAAAGTTGATAGTCTTTTGCTAAAAGAATAAGTTAAGACATGACTTTTTTATTTCCCATTAATTAAATCGACCAAAACTGTTGTTAATAAATTACGCTAAGAACTAAATGAAAAATGTAAAAATAAACTGTTAAACTTATAAAAACTTCCTTGAGTACAAATTTTCTTCTTAATGAAAAGAATATGTACTATTCTATTAAAAAAATCTAAAACTACTTTCAATTTTTTCGAGTATTTATAAAAGTTCAAAAAAAATTTTCAATTTCTAAGTTAAAATTTTTGCTAAGGAAAATTAATTTTTTGTTGTTTACCTGGTCAGGATCAATTCCAATATATTTGGCATATTCAATAATATCCTCTTCAGTTGGTTGAATATTATCATCATATTCGATTATAATTTGATCATTCGAATTGGACAGCATGATACTTTTAACAAATCTCTTTTGAACAATTTAACAATTTAAAATCAACAACAAAAAAAACTCTTTGAACAACAACGAGAACAAGATAAGAAAAAAAGACGAAATTTTAGTTTAAAAGTGTCCTGGTATATTTTAACAACAACAAAAACAAAAAGAACAAGAGAAATTTATTTTAAGAAAATTTGTCGTAATTTATTTTCATTAATTAATTACAAAAAGAAAAAAAAGCTTAAATTTGGTTTAAAGCGTTCGTAAGCAAGCCAATACATAAAGACTCTTCGCTTATTTGGTTTTTTCTTTTTTTTTTTTTATCTAAAACATATTTTGTAATTTAATTAAAAACTTAAAAAATTACCAAAAAAGAGAGATAAAACGATTTTGTTTTTGTTTTAATTTTTTTAAGCGTTCCTTTTTAAATTTAATGAAAAAAAATAAAATAATTTTAACCTAGAAAATATCTAAAATTTGAACAATATTTCCAAAAATTAATATTCACCTTTCACAACAAAAAAAAATTGAAATTGAATCATTTCTAGTTGCAAAGCGCTGTTAAGAATTTTAATTCACGTTACTATAGTGATTTTAATTTTGTTCGATTTCTAGACTATGATGTACATATAGACTAGAGAAAAATTTTTAGGTTGAGTTTTTTTTTAAATTTAAATCGGAATTTTATTTTAGTTTATGATAAAAATTTATTTGAAATTTGGAAATTGAGTAGCGCTATGAAAAATGGATTTTATATAAAAGGATGGAAACACGTTTTCCTCTAAGGCAAACAAATATAAAAGTGGTTAAAAGCTTTCATTAGTCAAATCTATGAATTAAAAACTATTAGTTTCATTAAAGATTCTTTTTATTTCTATTGTTTTAAGTAGATACAAGCTTCTTATTTTTAAAGTTAAAACAAAATAAACTAATAAAAAAAAAATGAAATAAAATAAAAACTTAATTGAAAAGTATCTCCCCGAATATTTTTGTTTTCCTTCAAGTTCAGCTGTTCGTAAACAAATTCTAGTGTTTTATGACGAATCGGTATGTCAAATAAAAAATATTTCAAAGAATAAAAAATGAGTCATCATGACCAATGAGTCGACCGACTGTTCTCAAAGGTATTTTCTTCAAGTTCTTTGTCACGAACTTAAGAAAACCTTTCTTTTGGATACTGTTTATTTGGAGGAAATAAACTATAAAACAACTTAGAAGTCTATTCTTAAGACATTAAACAAACTTGAGATTGACTATGAAAATGTATATTCATGACTGATAATGCAAATTACATGCATTAATTATATACCAGTTTGCTTGGAAATGACGATTTGAAGTTCAATTCACACATGTCAATGCAACAATTCAAAATTTAAATAAAAATAAAACATTTTTTATGCTATTTTATTTTAAAAATCAAAATCATCGTAAAAACGAAATTAAATAAAATAATTCATCATCATCATCATCATCATCGGCCGAACTTTTTAGACACGGTAATCAAACTGCTTCCAACATTAGTTTTGGCTTGATGATTACATTCAACGTGTGAAATAAGTCTTTTATTGTGCTGGGACACGACCACTCAGCACTCGACCATTTGTAGTTTATCGTCATTCGCTAGACGAAGCTAGGGTAATGGTGTTTTACTTAATATAACACCAGGTAAATTTGTTATTGCTGATTTAAATTTTGTTGAAAATCTCTCTCATCATTTTTCTTTTACCCAGATGCTTCACAAAATCGAGGTCACACTGTATTAATTTTTGGAAATATTGTTCAAATTTTAGATATTTTCTAAGTCACAAAATTCAATCATTTTATCTAATTATTTTTAAAGTAAATTCTCGATTGGAATTTTTGAGATACTTGTGTACCAGATACATAAGTTGTCAGTAAAAAGTGCGACCATTATATCCTGAGGTAAACAAAAATAGAATAAAAATAGTTGGTGATAAACAACTTCCTTGTGGGACTCCATAGGTGATATTTTTTTCTGATCACGTTTGACCATTACTTTTATAACTTTTATGTAAATTTTTATGTGACATTAATGTAAAAAAAAATTAGAAATTCTTAGCTCAAGAGCTTACAGTGTGATTACCCTAAAAAAGTTTCACCATATTTGTCAAATTTTCAAATAAACAAAAAAAAATTAAAAATCTAAAAATTGAATTCTTATTAAAACTTTATTAAAAAATTTAAAAAGTTGTTTGCTTTAATTAAATAAGCAAATAAAAAAAATAAAATTTAAGTTTAAGGTTTTTCTTTTTTAATTTGTTTTTAATTACCGTCAACAAAAAAAAAATAAAAATTATACTTTGAGTTTCTCATATGGTTTTTTTTTGCTTTATAAAAAAAATTGTAAATAATTGAGATTTTTTTTTGTAATTGGTTAATTTCGTTTTCGTCTCCCGCTTTGCATTCCTAAACATTTTAAATTTAAACTTCTCTTTTTGTTTGGTTTTATTTAATCGAATAAATCTTTAATCGCTTCTAAAGTCTTTTTGATATTTTCACCAAAGCGATAAGAATCCTAAAAACAAATAAAAAGAATTAATTTTTTTCTTTCATATTTTAAATGAAAAACTGCGGGACGTTGGGTCGATAGACAGAGTCACTCATCCGAGATACTCAATGACTGCGAACTCGACTCTTTGACTACGACTTGGCTTGGAACCCCGGAACCAAGCGATACTTAACTTAGTTTTTCATTCTTGAAAAAAAAAATACTCACTGTTGTTTGACAACTTCTTTTTGACGAAATATGAAAGAACATAGTGTCCTCACCACTAAAAACATACGAAACACCATAACCATCATCAGCAACAGGTCCAAAGCCACCACCACACGATTTAAACTCAGGAAGTTTATCGACATCTAATAAATTAGTTTGATTTGATGGAGTTTGTGATGTCGACAATCTCCATGGTTCACTTAAAATCTCTTTCAAAAATGGCGTATCAACTTCCAAATATCTAGATACAACGTATAATGTAAATAAATGTCTATCAACACCTTTACCAGTCATGGCATCTCTGTATTGTTGTACATGAAATTCACATGCTTTTTTGAATAGTTTAACACGTTCAGCTTTTGTTTTAGTCTCATCTAACATACTCAAAACCCATTCTCTTGATTCAATTGAACATGAACGAACAGTCTCAGTACGACCTTCTTTGAATAAACGTGTCATTGATGCTTCGTATGTTAAATGAAAGCGACCAGTATCTTTATAATAGGCTAATTGTAGTGCCATTTGAGCAAAAGCATCCGGTGAGCATTTACATTTTTTTGAAAATCCTTTACCGAATGAATCATGAACGTAAATGTGTAGATCAACATCGTTTAAGAGTTTATCAGCAATGGCGTAATTGGACATGATTGCTTCTTCTAGTTTAGGTGTAAAATCCCATTTGAGACGAACCGGATCGGGTAATTCCTCATAACGACATTGGCCTCTTGAATGACCGTTTTCATCATAGCCTATAGTGAAGTATTCATGATAAATTATACATTCCAACATGTGACCAGTTACAGGCGCATCAGCCCATGTATGCTCGACATTTAGACCGACACGAGCATTTTTAGACACTATCATGTTAAACGATTTGTCGAACCAACGATCATGACCCTTACCATGTAAGATTGAATGAGCAAATTTGTCCAAATCACGTGTGTCATTCTTAAAAAAATTTTTTAAATTTTAATTTTTTTCAGAAAAAAGTTAACAACAAATAGAGGCATTAATATTCGCATATGAGAGCTATGAGAAACAAGTACATTTAGTTTAGTGTGGGGGTTCGAACTTTTTAGGGTTCGAACTTTTTGGAGCTCGAACTTTAAAAAGGAAAAGTTCGAACTTTTGTACGAAATCAGAAAAAAAAATTTTTACGTTGAATTTTTTTCAACGAGCAAGTTCGAACCTAGATAAAGTTCGAACTCAAAAGTTCGAACTTTTTTAAAGTTTCGACATCCCGGATCGAACGCCCCACACTAATTTAGTTAGAATAAAAAAAGATAGACATGTTAGATCTCCGAATTTAAGTAAGCGATATATTCTGGCTTGATTTACAGCAAGATTTATTTTGGAATACAAGTTCCATTCTCTAGTCTATTTTGATTAAAATTGTACATCAAAAAAATCTAATTGAAAAAAAAAACTTGCAATTTACAAGATTAAGGTTAATCGAAATCGATTAACTTAAATTTTTTAGTCGGTTAATCATGGTAATAATGTTTATCTAATGAAACTTAGATTGAAAATTTAGTAACTTTTAGATATTATCAAAAATCTGAAATGAAAGATTTATGAAAAAAATCTTTAATCTGGATTTACCAGCTCCCAGATTAACGATTATTAGGTGATTCATTCGATCAATTTATATAGAATTCAAAATAAACTCATTTTCAATTTTAAATTTTAATATTTTTTTTTTGTGGAAAATTAAAAATTGATTTAAAGTAAAACTAGAAATATTTTCATTAGTTGAATTTTAGTTGCAGAAATTAAAACAAAAGACGAAAATTGAAATTTAAAAGATCCCAATACAAATGTGTGTAGTTAGGACTAAGATTGAGGATACAATGTAGTAATAATGAAAATCAATAATCGTCAGTTTATTTTGACAACTCAATACTTGTTTCAAACATAAAATCTTAATATTTATTTTTTAATGAAAATTAACTGAGTTAACCCCTGTAAGAATCTCAATGAGATCTCATGAGAAATTATTAGTGACCATAATCTCATGAGATCTCAAATACATGTAAATATATTATGATGAGGGCTGAGATCTCATGAGAATATGGGAACGAGAATCTCATATGAGATTTTGACATGGGAAGTGTTATTAATAGTGTGGGGGTTCGAACTTCTCGACCTAGCTTCTTCGAACTTTTTTATGAAATTAGAAAAAAATTATTATCTTGAATTTTTTTTGACCAAATTTTTAAAAAATTTTTTAGAAAAAAAAAAAATTTGGAGAACCACTTTTTTTTCTGAAAAGTTCGAAATTCCCGGATCGAACGCCTCAGACTAGTTATTAGCCGTTAATCGAAAAAGTTAACGGTTAGTAGTCTTTTCTAATGCTGTTGCTTAGAATTTTTTTTTACACTCAAAATACCAGTTTTCGGTTTAATTGCGCAATTGTGAGCTAGCGTTTACGCTAATCGTATTTAAACTCTAATGTTAAAAATTTTTTTTATTGTTAATCAGCAATAATTATGTTAAATAGTTAAAGTATGTTCAAGCGATTTTCAGCTACACTGTTGAGATTATTAGGTATGCTTAAATGATTTTCAAATACCGTATTACTTTGCAAAGAAATGCGGCATTTAAATTCGAAATTTCGAGTTTTGCCATACGCATAAAATTATTTTTTTTGTTAAAAGATAATAAATGCGGATATAAAGAATAAAATTTTAAATATTAAAGTCGCATCAAATATGAGAAAAAACGGGAAAAAAATTTAATATTTTTTTAGTAATAAATTTTATATACATCGCTTAATATAATTTATACTTTTGTTTTAAAAAGTAAAAAATTAATTTTAACTAAGGTGTCCCAATTAGTATCTTTAAATCTTATTCCTCAATTGATAAGCGATTCTGAAAATTTTCTGAATAAAAATTTAAATATATAATGATAATATCGAGCGAAGATGGTTTGGATTTTTTAGAAAACTATTTTATTTTGAAGTACTTTTGTAAAAAAAAAACCCTATATTTAGTCATTTTTAGTTAAAAATTTAGTTTTTTTGAAACTTCAGTAACTTTTATTTTGGTTATCATGAAACAAATTGTTCAAAATCAAAACCAATTTTTATAAAGCATGGTTAACTCTATAATTCAAAATATTTTCGGAATATTTTTATCAAAATAGACATGAGTTATTAAGGCTCAAAAACAACCAAATCTTAACTAAGATTTATGACTTGGTGCACCTTAGAATTTAATGTAAATAGACCAAAATTTCGCTAAAATAACAGAAGCTGAATCCGTTTAATTTCCCAATTTAAACAAGTGACTAGTTAAATGTGAAACTTTTTAAAACTTAAATTGTCCTTGCTTGAAATGGTGCTTTTGTGTTAGTCTAGTTACTTATCTACAACGAATCAACAATAATAACAACTAAGCTTAAATACTTACATTATACTTCAATAAATTTTGTGATTTTAAATTAAAAAAATATATAAATTTTTTTTCAAAATAAAACAATCAATTCCGAAATAAAATTTAATAATTAAATAAAAACTTACCGCTGTAATTTCAAAAGTCTCATCGTCTAAAATGACACAAAAAGCGGCCTTTTCAATAGCAGCCAACGAGGTCTTATTAATTCCTTTAGAAAAATAACTATTTCTAGCTTGAGCCCATGGTACTCTATCACCAGCTGTCAATCCACCTAAATACATTTCACCTTTACTCGCTTCCGATTCATCATTCAATATTTTCTCTAATTGAATTTCTAATTCCTTAGCATTCAACGGTTTACTATGATAATACGCATACAGTTTATACCATTTACCTTTACAAAAAACTGCTACATGCTTACTATCATTATAATGCACAATTTTATCTGTTACTTCACCAGGTATACGAGTCGTATTAAATTGTCTCTCATATTGTCGTGCACATAAGGGCACAGTATTTTGTACCATAATTGGTCTTATATTTTCATTTTCTAAATTTCTTCTATGCATTAAAGCAGCCACAATACAATTGGCAGCTCTTGATGCTTGATTACAATTTGGTGGTCTAAATATACAATCCAATGCATAGAAATTACTATTTACCATAATTGGTGAACGACCTCTTAGATAGACATATTCCTCCCACCAATCACTAACATAATTAGGCGCTATAAAACTCTTCAAAATTAAATATCGTTGTAAACGTTTGCCAATACCTTTTTTAAAATCGTCAGCTTCTTTTTCAAAACGTTTATAATTTTCATCGTCTAGTAGAGGTCTAACTGTGCGTAGATAACGATTTATAGTGTCATTAACACTAGGCACAGGTAGTTTGGGCAAAGAGGATTGATAACTGTATAATTTAGGATTATTACCCATTAGGATTTTAACTAGACCTGTCCATAATTTAGTCTTTAAAGTGCCCTTACCACGTTCTTCATACATCCATCCATGGTAGGAGAATAGAGCTTGTAGAGCATAGCGTCTAGCGACTACACCAGTTAACCAACCAGCACTGGCTAATAGAACAGTCGACGCAAATTCGGCTTTATCTTCCGAAGAAATTAAACTCTTTGGTATGACTAGTTTAATTTGATCAACAGCACCAAAAGACAAATCAATTTTTTTATAATGTCTCAGACCAGTTAATAGAGCAATTATTAAAATTCCTCTTAGTGGATGACTCGGATACAAACCGTTTAGTACTTGATTTATCAAACGAGCTAGTTGTTTACGCCATGAACGATAGCCTGATTTAACAACAGCTTTGAAGGCCTCTAAACTTACGCTAAAATGTAAGCCTTCGTCTTCAGTTACAGTAAATGTAAATGCTACACCCTGATGAGCCTCAGCCATTATTTAATTATAAAAGAAAAATTTTTTCAAAAAATCTAAGAAAAAATATTTATTGATTTTATTTTTC
This sequence comes from Brachionus calyciflorus, assembly GCA_002922825.1. Taxonomy (NCBI): domain Eukaryota; kingdom Metazoa; phylum Rotifera; class Eurotatoria; order Ploima; family Brachionidae; genus Brachionus; species Brachionus calyciflorus. Next base: position 755,375 of record NTPY01000913.1, read on the forward strand.
AAAAATTTTTTTTTTTTGAATGAAATAAACTTGGATTATTTTTAGATTTATTATAATCCAAGTCCATAAGGCAATTTTTTTTTAATAATGAAAAAAAATTGTCCTTATTTTTTTATTTCATTTAAGAATGAAAAACGAAGTTAAGTATCGCTTGGTTTCGGGGTTCCAAGCCAAGTCGTAGTCTAAGAGTCGAGTTCGCAGTCATTAAGTATCTCGGATGAGTGGCTCTGTCTATCGACCCAACGTCCCCCAGTTTTTCATTCAAAAATAGTTAGCCACTGAAAAAGGTGCTTTTTATGAAAAAAAAATTTTTTTTGAAATTTAGCTTGAACCAAAGTGAAAAATAAACAACAAAAAAAAACAAAATAAAAATTAGACTTTGAACCCGACTCATTGAAATTTTTATTTTTTTGTTTTTCAAAACAAAATTTTTAAAAAATTATTATGTATATTTGTGTAACATATATGGTTTGGATTGAGTTGTACTTTGATCAATTTTTTTTTATTGAAAGCTAAAAAAAAATTTTAAATTACTAGTTATTTTTTCGTTTTATTTTTTTTCATTATTATTTTTTTTTCATGCAATAAACAACGTCAAACTAAACTGCATGCAACAAAAAAAATTAATAATTTTTTGTTTTCTTGTATAATTTTTAATTTTATTTATCCTAAGCAACAATTGGAATTATAAGTAGTAGTTTTAATGAGTGTCTTACTAAAGAAGCAAAAAAGTTCCGAAAAAGACTGATTTGTTTTTTCTCCGGTAATATATTTTAAAAATTTTCTTCAAGATTAAATTGTTTTTATATTTTTTATTTATTATTTAACCTTAATTTTTTTATCTTTAAGGTAGAAGATAAAAAAATTAATAAAAATGATCGTAAAAAAAATAATGACTTACTTTTGAGTCATTTTATTAGTTTGATAAGTTGCGAATTTAATTTTTTATCTTTATTTGATTTTTTTTACATTTTCAAATTAAAGTATTCTAGATAAAGTTTTTAATTTAATGGGGAATTTTGAATTCAAAATTGAATGAAATTTTTTTGAAAAAACGAAGCTTGGCAGGGGCGTAGCGTGACATTTCCATTTGGGGGGTCGAAGATTCTCGCTAAAGCTTTTAAGGGTCCCCAGGGGAGGGGGTTGGGGGACAAAAACGCATAAAAATTTAAATATTATAAAAAAGCCTTTAATTTTTTAATTAAATATTATTAATATCTAAATTTAAAAAGTAACTCAAAAATTATTTTGTTTAAAAAAAAAATTTAGAAAAATTTTAAATGTCTATTATTTTTTAAGGCAAATGTTTCAAGTATTTGATTTTCCTAGAGACGATCTATGTCTACGATTTCGATGTTTAAGTTCGCTATATCATTTAGTTTTTGTTCTTCCATTTTACTCCTTAAATATGTTTTTAGTCTTCTTAAAGAAGAGAATGATCTTTCCGAATTTGCATTTGACATCGGAATACTTTATTCTAGACTCGCTAAGCTCGTCTAGTTAGGGCTGGATTATGGTTAAATTTCTTTAATTTATTTATGGTGCTATCGAAATTTTAGGACAAAAAAAAAATGGTAAAAGGGTCAACTTTAAAAAAAAAAACAAAAAAGGGTACAAAAGGGTAAAGAAAGTTCAAAATTATTAAATTATTTCAAATTATCTAATCAAAAAAGGGTTAAAAGTGTTTTCTTATGATTTTTTCATCAGTTGTCTATCCATGAGTTGAATATCTATTTTATTTTTTTTGTTTTTATTTTCTTATTTTTTATTTAAAAAAAGGGATATTTGAAGAAAAATAAAATTTTTGGGGGGGCGGCGCCCCCCCAAAATTTTTTTTGGAGGGTCGACCGCCCCTGTTCGCCTTAATGACGCTACGCTCCTGAAGCTTGGTATTTCACATTATCATATGAAAGAGGAATCTGAGCTGAATAAAAAAATGTTTTTTTATCTTGGTCTGAATTTCTCTTCCTATGAAAATTCATATAGAAAAGTTCAAGAAATTCAAAACTTAAGTGCTATCTAAATTTTTAATTTTTGACTTGAAATTCGTAAAATACGTCCTTTGAAACCCATTTTTTTTTGGGAAGTAAAAAAAAATTATTGTTTCCAGGGGTCTAAAAATAACTTACCCTTATAAAAGCTGTTGTTTTTTTCTTTGAGTGACAATATCTCTTGTAAAAAAAATCTGGTAAGAAAAAAATTATTCCAGAAAAATTGTGAGAGATGCTAAGCTATAAAATGATATATAAAACTAAGGTTTTGCGTGAAATGAAAAATCGTGAATCCCGTCCTTTATATATTTTTTTTTTTGATTTTTAGAATTTTAATAGATCTCGTTGAGATTCTTATAAACTAACTCAATTACCCTCGGATAGGTTCTTCCTACTAGTAATTGAGTATAAATAAGCATTTAAATAAAATAAATTAAGAGGGGTAGTTTTGATTAAATTGTGACAGATTAAAAGGCTTTTTAATTAAGATAAATCCTTTGCTTTTATATAAATTTTTTAAATTAAAAGAAATTCTGCCACCAAGAACCTCCGACGGCGGTCTTTGCAAAATTTCTTTTGAAACTTAACGTCCCCAAATTGAATCTTCTCTTCCAAAATTTTTCAAACTAAAAAAACAAGTCAACACAAAAAATAAAATTTTCACATAACGCTGATTCTGTAAACGGTCGAATTTACTTGTAATTTTTTAATGAACTTTGTCAATATAATCGTCGATTGGCTGTAGACTATCGTCAAATGATTCTATTGCGATGAAATTGTTTCCGTTGATTTTATTTCTAAATGCTTGATTAAAAGGTCTAATTACTTGGACACATAAAAAACTAAATGAAATTAATATGCCGAAACAAGTGCTTATATTAAAATAAATTTGACATAATTTCATTGGCATCCATTTTTACAAAACAGACTACTTAGTGTTAAATAAATGCGCTAAAAAATTTAATTTTGATCTGAAAATTCCTATAAATAAAGCAAAATTTTTAAATAAGCTCCAAAATAAAATTGTCGCAACTTATTTATTTATTTAATTGATTTAGCCTCATAGGCAAATTAAAAAAAAAATTTTAATAAAAAAGAGTAAAAAAAAAAGTATAAAAAATATATACACAAAATTGATAAATTAAATAAAAATTACTTATAAAAGTCGACATTTAATAAATCATTTAAAATTTTAAAGAAATGAAAATAACACTGATTGATTTACCATGCTATCTTTAATTAGGATAATTACATATTTTATGGAGTCAACCAATCCAGCATTATTTTTAAAAATGTGATCGATTATTACTAACGAAGTCTTAGGATTATATTCCAATATATCGATATGAATCTTTTTTCCAACGTTTAGGAGCTGCTTACAAAAATTTGTATAGTGGTCCTTTAAAAAAACCAAAATCTCATTACAGATTCCATTTTGTCGAATTTGTTTAATGAAAAAAATTTTATGCTTTAGGTACATTTGTTCGATAGTCTCAATATTAACTGCTTCAAGGAGAGCTCTAAATCTTGCAAATTTTTTAATTCCAAATGCTTTTTTGAGTAAAAGGTTTTGTCGTATATCTATCTCACTGATTTTTTTTTCACCAATGAATAATAGATCTAAGTAATACCTAAAAGTTGATTGACAAAATTGTTTATAAAGAAAACCAATTACCTCAACTAATATATTAATCGAAAAATTTACCGTGTTACAAATATCAAATTTGTACCCAGTAAATTTAATACTAAAATATATTCACAAACTTTTCAGCTTCAAAAAAGACGCTTCTAGAAATTTGGAAGTTTTCGAATTTCTACATAATATTTGACAAGAAGTTTTCTGATCAGAAAAAAAAAACTGGTCACAAAATCAACAAAAAAGTTCTAGTCATTTAAAAGGAATGACCCTATTAAAACAATACTAATGATAAATTTTTGGCCAAATATTAAGCAAAATAATAATTCATTTTTAAAAAAACAATTCAATTTTATTCTTTGAATACCTTAAACTCTCGTTCAAGTGTATCTTTTTTTTAGCCAAAAAATATTGCCTCTTAAATAAATCCACTCTAAAAATTAACATTTTTATTAGATTTTTTAATTGATGATTTTTTCGAAATTTAATAAATAACATTTGGTTTTTGAGGTTAGTGGTTACTTATGATCCGCTTTCAGTCAAAATTAAGAAACAAAAACATCAAGTCTAAACTAAGGTTTAAGGTCTGCCTAGCCAAGAAATAGCGACTACAATAAAAGAACTTTAAATCACGCTCAATCGCTATTAAAAACATCTTAAACTTGCCTCAGAATCATCATTTAATTTTTTTTATTTTGGGTATTTCCCACTGAATAATATATCTAACATTAAAATTATGATTAGAGTTATAAATTTTGAACACAATTATTTAATTTTCGAAGATTTGAAATTTGTAAAAGTTGAAATTTTTTTCCCTTCAAAATTTTGAAATATGAGTGATGAGAAAAATAAAGATTATAATTATGTTCAACATCAAGTAAAGGACGGTCTTCAACGAACTAAGGCTCGTCGATTCATAAACGACGGTCCTACTTCATATGAGCTTGAAATATTGTCTAAAGATATCCTCAACGACGTTGGCTATCAAAATAATGATACGTTATTGCAAGACGATGTAAAACGCGATACAGTTGCCCTTGGAACAACAGGCGACACGATTTATGTGGCATCAAATATTAAAGAACGACGAATCGCCACACCTGGGCAAAATTTCACCAAGATAAAATTAGATAAAACGAAACAAAAAGTCACTTATCCAAGCTTTGGCATGAATGAAAACTTGAGAAGTACGGCTAAAGACGTCATTCAGAATAGTTGCTCATATAAAGATTATGACATGGACGTAAAGTTCGTCGAAAGAAGCGCGCCAATAACTGGAAATACAATGTTACAGCGAGCAGCGGACAACAATAGAGCTCATGCCGAGATGAAGCTAATCAATGAGGCTGGAAAATTAAAGGCGCTCGGAGTTAGTAAAGAAGTGTGTGATCTATGTCACAATCAACTCGAAAACAATGTTAATGATTATAATCGGAAAACAGCCAAAAACAAAATTACAAACTGGGACAGACCGAACCAGTTCGAAACTGAAATTGTCGACTCAATGCCAAAAAGCAACACTAGCGTGTCCAAAAGCGTCATTAAAAATAATTTAAAACAAGCGCTAAAACCAAACGTTTCAGTTGGCTTAGTAAGCGGTATAGCCCAAATTGCCGACACAATCGAAAGTCAGAACTTGGAAAAGTACGCTGATGCTGATGTCGCTGTCGCTAGAGCTGGTGTTTGCCGAAATATGCTCGGGATCGGCGAAACAGCATATGCTAAAGCGAGTGCTTTTGAAGCAGGAGCCGGAGTTGGTGGAATAGCTGGCGTGGACATGTCTGCTCTCTCGGCCGGTGCTCATGCCGAGTACGGACTGAACAATTCTGTTGGGGCCAATCTATCCCTTGCTAAAGCATCAGGTCATTTCGGGCCGTTAAATGCCAGTGTTGGTCTTAATTTAGATTGTAACGCATCAGTTGGAGTAAATTGCGTTGGACTAAATGTTTTTGGCTATGGATTTAACGTTGGACCAAATATGAAATTCAGCACTCCATTCTTTGATATTGGACTCCATTTGTTTTAATTTAACGTTGGACCAAATATGAAATTCAGCACTCCATTCTTTGATATTGGACTCCATTTGTTTTAATTTAACGTTGGACCAAATATGAAATTCAGCACTCCATTCTTTGATATTGGACTCCATTTTTTTTAATTTAACGTTGGACCAAATATGAAATTCAGCACTCCATTCTTTGATATTGGACTCCATTTGTTTTAATTTAATTATCGAAGGAAATTTCAAACTCAAAAATTTTGGCAATGTTTAATTTAGTATTTTATCTTTAAGTATTTTTATTTTTTTGAAAAAACCTTTCATTTTTTATTTAAACTTTATAGTTTTTAATTTGTTTTTGTTGTTTGTTTTATAAAATATAAAATAAATCGATCGATCAATAGATTTTTATAAATGTAATTTTTTTTTTTTTATTTTATTTTTAAAGTAGGGTTGTTAAAACGAAAGAATATTTTTTTTCGTAAGTAAAATTTAGGTTCCGAGGTATTTTATTTTTTTTTAAATTATTACGAAAAAAAAATTTTTTCATCGAAACTTTATTTTTCTTTTTATTTAAATTCAAAATAAATATTTAAAAAAATTTGAAATTGAAATACAAATTTACGGAATTAAATAAAATAATTAAAAAATTTACAAAAATTTGAATTACTAATTTTTCGAAATAAAATTCAGTTAAAATTATTGTATTTAATAAATTGTAATGCGTTTAATAACCTAGGATTCAGTCTACTTCTTTGTTCATTCTGAATATCTCCAGCTATACTAAATGCCGATTCAGAAGGAACTGATGTAGCTGGAATACTAAAAATTACTTTTACTATTTCTCCTAATCTTCCGAGGCTTTCAATATTTTCTCTAAAAAACTCTAAACTAAAATCACTATCTAAATCAACTGGATTTTTCTTCAATAAATTTAAACTTTTTTTCATATAAATTTCTAACTCATGTTCTATATTTGATTCTAATAAGGGAGAATCGCTAATTGTCAATTCTTGAGTGTCTGAAATTTTATTTAAGAAATTGTCTTTTCTGTATCTATTTTGTTTTTTTGATCTTGATCGGTTCTGAAATGAGCTTACTGGTGTATTAGGAAGATTTTTTTCCTCTAAGATTAAACTTTGTTGTGTTGAACTCCTATTTCCAATCGAAGAAATATTTGAGGAAGATGATTCACTCGAAATTGGCGTAGAATTACTTATGTTTGATAATGGCGAACTGGATATTTGAGATTGCCTAGTGTTAAAATTTTCATTGTAAATATCAATTATAAACTGTTTTGCTCTTGTTAGGTAGCTTTCTCTTAATTTTAAATCTTTGACAAACGTTAAATTTTTGTATTTAATGTTTAAAAAAGTAGCGGCTAAATATAAATCACTATTTAGAACAAAGCTAAATCTTCCTTTTAGTGAATTGACCAATTCTGTTTTTAACTTTTTAATCTCATAAGTTCTTAAATCCAGACAGTCTAACTCATAATTGACCAAGGTAAAGATCGCAGGAAAAACAATTGAAATTGTTGTATAATTGCTACCAGACAAAATCTCAGTTAAATCTTTGATTTTTTCAAACAACAAACAATACTCCTCAATAATTGTAAACTCAACATGGCTTGGAACTTTATCCTTAATAACAGAATTAAATGATTCATAAGACATTGATAAAATAGCATCTTTGTTCAGTACTACTGACTCTATCATATCAAATGTACTGTTCCACCTAGTTGGCACCTCTTGAATTAATTTTATTTTTGTCTCATAATTCATTATTTCTTGTTTTTCTCTAAGATTCTTGGTTAATAAATAACTATGTTTAAAAGACCCAACTAGTTTTCTAACTTTGCTAATAATTTCGTTTAAATCTTTCTTGAATATGTTAACGGACTCTAAAATTTTTGCTTCTTCATATGTTATCTCTTTTTGTCTCAGTACACCATCATCATCAAAATCTTTAATATAATATTGATCATTACCATTTTTGTCGTATTTAATTTTGATTTTTTTCTCTCTTAAAACATCGTTTGCACTTAGATTTAATTTGTGTGCAGTACACGGAACATACCATCCTCGTTTTGTCAAAGCACTCTTAATGTTTGACCCAGAGTCAGCTACTATTTTAAACACTTTTTCGTCTAAATTCCAATCTTTGATTATGCTATCTAACTTTTCATTTAAATAGTCTGCTTTGTGCTCTTGTTCCAAATATTCTAGACATAAAAGCCTGCTAACAAATTGGAAATTTGAATTCACAAAATGAACCGTAACACATAAATATGGATTGTTAGAGTTGGAAGTCCAGCAGTCAGTGGTTAAGCTGACAAATCTTAAGTCCCTTAATTCAAGAGACAGTTTCTGTTTGATACATTCATACTTTTATTTTAAAAAATTTTAAAATTTTTAATTGAAATACTTAAAATTTAAAAAAAGAATTTATAATAAATTACTTTTTCTGGAATAAGGTTTTGTGTAATTGTTTGCCGACATGGTAAAATATAACTTGGACAGGCTTCTTTAAAGAGGACTTTAAACTCTTCACTTTTTACAATTGAGATTGGTAAATTATTACCGACAATAAAATCAATAAGTTTATTATTTAATGCGATTTGCTTTTTTTTTGAATAATTTGATAAAACTATATTAGAATTTTCTTGTGTTTGACTCGAATCATCATCATCTTCAGAATCTGATATTATTGCCAATTTAATTTTTTTATTATTATAAACACCATTTGATTTAATTTTATGATTTTCTTCCAAATGCCAAATTAAAGAAGAAGTTGATGATTCAAATTGGATTAGTTCTTGGCACAAAGAGCATTCAGCAATTCCATCTTCGCTTTGAAGCATATATTGCCATACCCAAGACCTTTTCTTATAGCGCTTACGCTTTCCTAAGTTTTTTACAGACTGCATTTAAAATTTTATTTTATGATTTTTTTAGATTTAATTTAAAATTCAGTTTTTTTATAGTCTTTTTAACTAAAAGCTTAAATAGCGTGTCTTAAGTTCTAAAAAGAGAAAGTCTTAAAAAAAGAGAATTAAAGTCACATGTTTTTTTTTCAAAAATTAATAAAAAATTGAGACACACCAAAAACACTGAAAGAGACTCCAAATAATATTCATACAAGACTATGAATGAATCTTTTTTAGTATTTTTGGTATTTTTTTAATATAGCATTTTATAATAGCATTTTGGTTTTAGTGTGTTTCAATTTCAAATTTTATTTTTCGAAGCTAAAAATTTAAGTAAAATTTCCGAAACTTTTTTTTCGATAAGAAAGATTTCAAATAAAGATATTTGAAAGCAGTTTTGATTTTTTAAAAATGAAAGAAAAAATATGAATCCAATTGCTTTTGAAAAAAAAAAATTGAAATACTTATAAATCAAAATTCTATTCTGAAAATGAAAGGGATTTATTCGAAACTTTCGATAGTTTGAATTTCGTTTTAACAACCCTATTTTAAAGTGAAAAATAACCGGGTTAACCGGTCAGCCGCTTGGAGATCGAGCCCCCTTCTTTCGGCAAATTGAGATTAAAAAAAATATTTACAAAAGCAATTAGGAATTACATAAAAAATATAAAAAACATGGAATGTAAGATTTTGAATTTTAAAATATAAAATTGTCTATTATAATTAGAAATTTAAGTATAGAAAAAAAAGGGAAAGTGACAGGAATTTATTTTTAAGGCACAGTAATATTTTTTATTTGATTAAGACTTTAAGAGATGCACAGTGATGAAAAAGTCAATTCTATTGAAATCACAGAGGTCGTCAAATATCTCAAACTCAATATTTAGCTAACAAAAAATTATAAAATGCTTTAAGAAAGGAATTACTGTTTCTTCACTTTCAAAAGACGTCTCAGCATACTCATTAAAACTTAGAAAGCTTATCAACACCCCTAGGACCTTTTCAACACATCAAAATATCTTTCTTAATTTTTCGAAATAAAAGCTCAATTTTTTGTCGCATTTTTACTTTAGTTTACGAGACTCTTAAACAAAACTTATTAACTTGACAATTATAAATAACATGTCCTCATTCTAAAAAGTCCTAAATGGCAAGATTATTTTTCCATTTTAATTTTTTCTAAAAAATAATGTAATCATTTCAAAATTCTAAAAAAAATTAAAAATAAAAAAAATTTATTAGAGCCAAATAGCTTCATCTTATTTAACTTTTACTTTCTTAACGTTCGATTGTCTTATAATTAGAACGATTTATTACTTCAATTTTGGCGCTAAAATTTTAGTTGCAATGGCAGATTTTAAAGCTTTTCTTTTTGAAATTTTCCTAATCTATTAATTTCCCTAAAATGTATAGATTTGTTCCTAACCGAACCAGTCAAAGTCCATATTAATTGAAAATTAAGTCTATTCAACACGGCTTATAGTTATGTTCAAAAGTTACGGTTGACGTTACATTTTTATAAGAACCGCTGTAAGTAAAAAGGATTTTAATTTTCTAAATTTTGCGTTTAGAAAGTAAAAGTTAAATAAGATGAAGCAATTTGGCTCTAATAAATTTTTTTTAAGTATAAAAAAAAGGAATATTTTTGTCCATTAAAAAAAGTGTTTAAGAATTCTTAGAAGTTAAACATCTAAAAATCTTAAATTTTTTTTTTCTTAGAAAACTTCTAAGATCTAAGATTTCTAAGAACAAAGAATTTTCTTAACGTAGGTGAATTTTTTTTTTTTAAAACTTAACTTTACTATAATTGGTAAGAAAGTCTTCTTGAGACTTTGACACTAATTTCTGATTTTTCTCTTATGTTTATAACTGGAAATCATGATGTTTTGTCTAATCACGAATGAGTTTTAGCTTGAGAGTTTTTCCTATTTTATAGTCAATACCAGGACCAGTTCTTTTAGAAAATTTTTAATGAGTGTGTTGAAGAGTCTTTAAATGCGCTGAAGTTTGTGTGGGCGTTCGAACTATTTGACACAAATTCGAACTTTTTTGAATTTTTTCTTTTTTTTTATTCTGAAATTTTTTTTCGAAATATTTAATGAGAGAGGCTCAAAATATTCTTTACTTTTTTATTTGATCAAAAAGGAAATTCGTAACGAACACATTTTTCGTTACAAATTTTAATTTCATAAGAGGAATTTTATAACGTTACAAAAGTAACCAAAACCTTTCTTATTTTGAGGACCATTTTGTCTTAAGTAAAAGCCATTAAGATTTAGCTGCGGAAAACATTTTTGAGACTTTGAAATAAATGCCTATCTAATTGTAAATTTCAACACTTTCCATTTTATTTCAAATAAACAAAAAAAAACAAATAGAAAAAGTGTCAGAATTTTTATGATTTAGCTATTTTGAAAATAATTATTTTTGTATTGAGCCATTTTGAATTTAGCTTAATTATATTAACTTTCAATTAAGATGAAAAAATTTTTTTTAGCTATTTTGATCATAGCTATTTTAATCATAGCTTTTTTGAGATAGAGCCATATTTAATAGTTTAAAAAATTTTCAAAGAAAAAAATTCCTTGAAAAGTTTGAAGTGTCCAAACTTTAAAACTTTTTTAAAGTTTCGAAACCAGTTCGAACCCCTTTTTTTCTGAAAGATTCGAACTTCCTGGATCGATCGTCCCATTTTAATGACCAGGACTTTTTTAGTGTCTGTCAAAGAAATTTTTTGGAGGCAATTATTAAAAAAAATATTTTTTGTATCAAAATTATACATAAAAGTTTTTTTTACAATATTGAATTTTTTAATTTTGATAGAATTTTTCTATTTTTTTAAGAATAAAAGGTGTGTTTAAAAGCTTTGTAGGAGTGCTTATGAGCAAGTTTGTGAAATTAGTTTAATATTTTAGATTTCAAGTTATTTTTAGTTTTTTTCTTAGCTGAAAATTAAAAAATTTAGACAACAAAAATAATTATCAAGAAAAAGAAAAAAATTAGAAGCGATTTATTTTTAAATATTTTAAAGCAATTAAAAAAATTTAGGCAAAATTTACTTAATCCCTCGATTTTAACAAGTCGTTAAACTCGAAAAAGACGATTTTTTAAAGATTTTTAGAAATTTTAGATTCAATTTTTATAAATGTCGATCATTGCTTCAGTAAAACCGAGTAAACTAATAAAGCTGATCGATTCAATACCAATCAAAGGCAGTTCGATGTCGCTAGCATATTCTACTACACTGGAAAAAATATTTGTGCTTGATTACAATTCAAAAGCGATTGAGTCTTATTGCATAAACAATTTGAGTTTAGTAAAAGAAATTCAACTTGATCCTTTGATCGAGCAGCCTGAAATAATATGCGCCAAAAATGATACATTTTTCATCGGCTCCGACGAATCGAACAAAATTTATTATTTGGACGATTCGTTCAAGATCAGAAATCAATTTTCATCCGATGACTACAAAAGCTGTTCAGCTATTACATGCGATCCGAAATTAGACACATCATTTATTTATACCAGTCATGAGCAAGAAAATAAAGTCTCGAAGTGGGACTACGAGAATGGTAAAATTGTAATGAGTGTTGAAATTCAACGACCAGGCTCTTTGTGTTGCAACGAAAGCCTTGTTTTTGTGGCGAGTAATGGCCACTATCGAACTGATATGAATTCTAAAATTGTCGAACGACTAGGTTTAAGTCAAATATATGTATTAAATGAGAAAACACTTAAAGTTGAAAGAACAATACAAATTAAAAATTGGATTGACTTGTTGTCCATAAATGTTATCAATTCAAAAATCTACGTGACTGCCTTTACGTTTGATGACTGTAAGCGATCTAGAAATCGAAGTTTACTTGAGTTCAATAGTGAGTTTAAATTGCAGAGTGTGGTTGAATTGGAACAAAGCAGTTTTGCGTTCGACGTGTGTTTAGTAGATAGCAAGGTCGTATTGTTAAGCTTAAGCGATGAAGATGTTCAAAATTTACAAATTTATAATTTGGCTACCAAAAATAAATGGTATTTTTTTTAACACGCTTCATGTTCTAATAAAAACTCTCATATTTTGATTTTTTTTTGAAAAATTATCCATATCCTAATAACAATAAATTTTCTTAGTTAACCAATTAGAAAAAAAACAAAAAAATTGATCAATCAGAAAATTGAAATTGGATACTCGAAATATTATAATTTTAGTGAATGCTCCTTTCAGTAAGTAAATACGGACCTTTGGATAAAAGTTATACTCAATGTACTTTATATATGTTTTACATGATTTCCTTGAGGAACCTTTAGATATTAAATTTTACCTAACACTTTTCACACTATTCACCCTACGTACTTTATATATTTTAAATAAATATATTATACTCTATGTACTTAATATATTTTTTAAAAAATATGTATAAAAAGTACGTAGAGTATATAGGGTAAAAAGTTTTGAATTGTTGGGCAAGTAGTTTTTAATCTTATTTTTGAATTTATTATCCTTTGTCTATTAGTGTAAATACGCTAACAAGAAAATTTTTTACCGCCAATGCCGATACTAACTGAGCTATCTCCAATTTTTATATACAGTCTATCCCCGATTTTATTTATTTCCAATTTTATGAACTCGGATTTTATGTACTCCGATTTTTTTTTTCTTATTTTAATTTAAATTCAAATTTTATTTTTGTAATAAAATTTTTGTAACAGAAATTCACACAGCCAATTTCCGATTTTATGAAGTCAATAAATTTTTTTTTTGAGTCGTCAGAGTTCAATTATTTATTGTTTGGATAATAAAGGTGACACAATTATTATTAATTATTGAAATTTTTCAATAATTAAAAACTAATAATGTCCAGACTAATTTGTCATATGTAATACAAAAGTTAAGGTGTTACAGGGCCAATATTTTGTTTTAAAAATTTTTTATAAAATTTTATTTGAAAAAAAATGATTTCCGGTTCTATGAAGTTTCGTTTTTATGAACTAAAAATGAACTCACAACTGAACTAAATAGAATTTTGAAAGTTTTAACTATTAATCTAATTTTACCATACTTTACGTAAAATATGGTGAATTCATCATATCTGTATTTGAATTTAAAAATATTTAAGCATCAAAATAAGTAAAATTTAAAATTTACAATCAATTATTTTCCTGGAGCTTTGGAGGGTAAAGGTCAAGTCCTACGTTATAAAATAGGGTTGATTATCGATTAAGGCTTATTCGATAAAATTTTAACTTATTCGACAAAAAGCAATAAAGAAAAAAAGATTTATTTTTCGAAAGCTTACCGATCATTTTTTTCGATTTAATTGTTCGAATCTAAAAATTTTATAAACGATTGTGCTATTTATAATCGATTACTTATAAAGAATGGAACATAAAAAGCTTCTTTGTCTGCAAAAATTAATTCGAATGCTAATCGAAAGGATTTGGGTTGAAAAAAAATTTATCGTATTGTGTTTGCATTTCGATAAAAATCCCAAATTTATCGAATATTTGATTTTCTTTCCATAATCAACCCTAGTTCAAAATATTTAAAAATTCGAATTTAACGCTCTTGATTTACCCTAAAAACTAATAAATACTTTAAAATTTCATTTCTTAATAATTTTGGCCGAAATTAAAAAATTCTGAATCCTTGTGTACTGACCATCTTATGGCTAATATATTACCATAAATTCTCATATAATAAGATCAGGTGTTCTAGGACAACAAAGGAGGACCGATTTTTGTTGTTCTTTCGAAACTAGTTTCGGAACAGAATGAGCAGTATGTGAACCGGTCCCATCTAATTTTTTGTAAAACTATAAACGGGAGTCTTGGTCTGAAAAGGAATGCTAATTTACTGTTTAGACAACACAAAAATAAAATTTCAAGTACAAGTAAGTACTTGTACTTGTCAAAATAACATTTCAAATTTTTCCAATTCAAGTAAAGTATTAGATAACTTGATACTTGCTACTTGTAAACAAGTCTGAACGTAATATATTTCAAACAATTGGCACAATTCAAAAAATGTTGATTTAGAAAATCTCAATCATGATGCCCATGATCTTTGTCATAGGATTTTTATTTAAACGACTTAGAATTGATAAAAATACAATCAATTGAAAACAATAAATTCTTTAGGCTCTATAACAGTTACTAATGCTGACGAAAAAATTACTCGTTAAGCTTTTATTTGTTATTTTTCATAAACCTGTTTTTAAGAAAAATTTAGAGTCAATTTATAAACTTGACTTAAGCCGAAAAAATTTCAAGTCAAGTAATTGACTTCCAAATTTCTCAAAGCAAAGTCAAATTTAAGACTTTACTTACAATAAATTAAACTTATAGTGAAGTGAAGTCATGACTTTGCTGTTCAATATCTTAAAAATGACTTAAAATTTAGACCTATAAACAAGTCTGTATAAAACCAAGGATTTAGTTCAAAATTAAAATTGGTGAAATTCGCCTTTTCTTCACAAATTAAATTTTTTAAAATTGTAAAGTTATTTTTTTGAAAGTTTAAAAAATTTTCTTTTTGTTGTATATTATTAATTTTTTTAATGTTAATAAATAAACCCTTCAAATAGTTTTAAAAATTAATTTAATTTTTGATAAAAAATAGCTCAGTTATCAAGGTTAAACATGTCAACCACAAAAATAGTTTTCCTAAAAATAAATTTCCATAAAAAAGTAATTGTTTAATTTGAAATGGTCGTTTAATTTACTAATCCATTAAATTCAAGTTGTCATTTTTTTTTATTATTTATAAGAAATTAAAAATATTTAAATTTTTTAAAAAAAAAAGGGTGTATTTATTTTAAACTTGAACCGCAAAAAAAACTTTTTTTTTTCTAGCTTAGTTATTTGATACATATAGATAAATAGAAAATCATTTAAATTAGCGCACAAATATTAAATAACAAAGCATTTTGAATTTTGAAAAAATAAAATTTTTCTAAAAATTTGAAAAAAAATGTTCAAAAAAAATCATCTTTTTAACAATGCCTCGAAATTTTGGCTATCAAATTCTAATTTGGCAACTAAAGTAACCATGCCTGAATGTAGTTTTACACCTCAAAAATATCAAGTAAAAAATTTCTTTCGAATTAGCTAAAAATTTTGTTTTAAAAAAATTTAAAAAGGGTCCAAAATACGAGGATGTAGTTCAAACTCGCAGAGAAAATTTATCCAAGGGTAATTTTCCCTATTATAAAGAGAACGTCATGATTCATCAGGGTCATAAACAATGGCTTTGGGACACTAATGGTAAAAGATATTTGGATTTATTTGCCGGTATTGTTACTGTCTCAGTAGGTCATTGTCATCCGAAAGTAAATGCTGCTTTAGAAGAACAAATCAAAAAGTTATGGCATACTACTACTATTTACCACTATCCAGGCATTCATGAATACACTCATAAATTACTCAAAAAATTTCCATCAAAATTCGGCGTTGTTTTATACACGAATAGTGGTTCGGAGGCTAATGATTTAGCCATGTATATATCACGTTTATACACGGGCAAATTCGATATAATTTCATTAAGAAATGGCTATCATGGTATGTCACCATACACAATGGGAATAACAAATTTAAGCACATGGAAATATAATGTTCCGACTGGTTTTGGAATACATCCCACAATGAATCCGGATATTTTTAAGGGTCCATGGGGTGGTAAGCAATGTCGTGACTCGCCAATACAGGCTTTAAGAGATTGTTCATGTGAACCTGGTGAGTGTCAAGCAGGGGATAATTACTCGAATCAAGTCCAGGATATACTCTTATATTGCGCTCCAAAGGGTGGTAAAGTAGCAGCTATGATTGTCGAGTCAATTCAGGGTGTAGGTGGTGCAGTACAATATCCGAAAAATTTTTTAAAAAATTCAGCCAAAATGGTACAAAGTGCAGGAGGTCTAGTCATATCGGATGAAGTACAAACTGGTTTTGGTCGTACTGGATCGAATTATTGGGGTTTTGAAAATCATGAAATCCTACCTGATATAGTCACTATGGCTAAAGGTATTGGTAATGGATTTCCAATGGCAGCTGTTGTTACTACTAAAGAAATAGCTGATGTTTTAGGTCAAGCAGCTTATTTTAATACTTTTGGTGGTAATCCAATGGCATGTGCAGTTGGTAGTGCAGTTTTAGATGTAATAGACGAGGAGAAACTACAAGAGAATTGTCAAGTTGTAGGTACTTATTTTCTTAATGAATTAGCTAAGTTGAGAGATGAGTTTGAGATAATTGGAGATGTTAGAGGCAAAGGTTTGATGATTGGTCTAGAATTAGTCGAGGATAAAGTAAATTTTTTTTCATAAAAAAAAAATAATTTCAATAAATTTTTTTTTTTTTTAATTTTAAAAGAAAAGTAAAAAACCACTTAATCTAGATCGTGTTTTAAATATATTCGAGACAAGTAAAAATATGGGTATACTTGTTGGTAGAGGTGGCTTGTATGGTAATGTTTTTAGAATAAAACCACCAATGTGTATCACCAAGGAGGATGTTGATTTTGGTGTTTATGTTCTTCGAGAAGCCATTCATAAAGAATCTAAAAATTAGTTGTTGGTCTTTTTTAGTTTATAATTTTTTCGTTCTTTTATTTTATTTTTATTCGAAAAATTAGCACAAATAAAAAAATTCAAAATGCTTTTTTTCTTGAAGTTTAAATAATTTTTCTTCAATTGACGAAATTGATTCTTTAAAAAGAACTAAAGAATAAAATATGAAAAGTTTTCGTTTTTAAGCAATGTTTACACATACAGACAGAAGAAAAATTCTTTAAATTTAAAACTTACCGTATTACCTCAAATAAAAGTAACAACAAATTTAAGAAAGTTGCTACCATTTAGTTTAAAAATTTCATTTTATTTACTGTCTCTGATAAAAGAAAAATAATTGAGAAATACAAGCTACTTTATTAATTCGAAATTAAGAATAACTTGAATTAATTTTTTTAAAGTCAAAAATTTAATTAAAACAAAAGGACATAAACATCTTTAATGTCCGAATTTAAGTAAGGGATTAATTCAGGCTTGATTTGCAGCAAAATTTATTTTGAGGATAACTTCCATTCTGTGGCCTTTTTTGAGTGAAATTGTACATCGAAAAAAAACTAATTAAAAAAAAAACTTGCCAAATGTAAAATTTAAACTCTCAAAAAAAGTTAACCCAAATATTAAATCCATTATGGTCTTTGGTGATAAAACCTTTGATAGAAGTTATAATTGTTTGTCAAAAGGGTGCAATTAAGAAGGTTGTAGAAGTTGTGAACTTATAATAACATTGAAATCTCTATAATCTACAGAATATTTTTCTCTTACAATCTTAACAAGTTCAGATTGTTTGTTATAGTATTGTGTCTATGTTCTTTAAGTATAAATGAGTATCTGATACCTTTTAAAGGTAAGTTCAATGATTTTCAAAAATTTTACGTGCGTCACGAAAAAATACAAAATACAAAAAAACAAAAAAATACAAATAATTTGTATTTTATTTTAATAATTTGTTTTTTCAAATACAAAAAAAAAAACAAATTTTTTTTGAAATCAAAATACAAATATTTTTACTTTACAAAAATAGAGAATCAACCGCCAAATTTTCAAAAAAGTATCTTTTATTTTGTAATAATTACTGGACACAAAAAATTCATGAGAATGGCTCCATAATTTGAAATTTAATAGAGAATAATCTTATGTGTATTTCCTAATACAGTAATTTCCGTTTATAAATAACTCCGATCTGCATGAAATTTTGTTTATAATACAAGTAAATTTACTAAAGAAGATCAAAAATACACGTCTAAATATATATTTGTCCTTAAACGAAATTTTAAAATATTTTTAACGAGAACTGTTGTAGATCAATTTTCTAAAAAGCCTTTGCAACGTATCTAAATCTATGATTTCAAAAAAAATCCTTGAAATTTTATAAATAATATAAGCGAATGCTATACAATCTTAAAAATTAAGGAACTAAATTTTAAATAAAAATCAAAAACTTAAAATAATCATATAATGGATAAAAAATCATCACAATTTATCTGATAAAATAATTCGGAACCAACTTTCTTGAGCTTTTAGAAGCTTTTCAGATTAAATTCACGAAAAAGAAATGTATTAAATCTGAAATAAAGCTGGATAGGTTTTGTTTTTATGTATGTCCTAAGAATGATTTTTTTACTTGAAATTTTTTGTTTTTTTTTGTTTTTGAAAAAACAAAATAATAAAATCCAAAAACTAATCTTTTGTTTTTTTTTGTTTTTTTGTATTTTGTATTTTTTCGTGAGGCACGTAAAAATTTTGATATTAATTATAAAATTTATTTTTATTGACTAAATTGTAAACAATTTTAATTTAATATTTTAATTTTTTTTTGTTTATTAATAAACGGGCTCGTTCATCTCAATTATGACTTGGCTGATGAGCTGCAAAAACAGCGAAACCTCGAGGTCCCAAGTTCTAGCCCCGCTTGGGGTGAATATTTTTCGAAATTTCCCTCAGATGAGATGCCATAATAGACTTAGGTTGACCGAAAATTAATTTTAAAAAATATTATTAATTATCAGCTAAGTATTACACAACGAAAAGGAAGTCTCTCAGACTCGTTTAAGTAAAAGGGGTATGCAGGATCTTTCAGGATTTTCGCCTGCTTTGACGCCCCAATTGCCTTTTTCTGAAAATTTGCTATGTTAAATATTTTTCAGTTAGAAATTACTGGAAAAAAAATCAGACATAGGCAATTGGGGCATCGACCATATTTTAGAGTTTTAAAAGGACCATAAAATAAAAAAAAACAGATACATTAATTTTTTTAATTTTTTATTAATGAGAGAAAATTTTCAAAAATATTTTTCCAAAAAAAAATATTTAAAATAAATTTTAAATTAAATTATTTCTTTGTTGGAGTTGGATTATTTTGAATATCTGATGCTGTTGAAATTGATCGTTTTATAATTGTTTCAGTATTTCTCGTCGAATTATCATCCTCTATATCACTATCATTAAAAATCGGAACTATTAAATTTTTCAATCTATATCCAGGTTTTGGTATACTTGCTAAATCGTAAATACCAACACCCATAAAATAAATTAATGCTGCTACATGACTACAGCATCCCATAGTCCTTTTGCCCATTTTACAGCTACAAACCCAAGAAATATCATCCAAGCTTTCTGAGAAAGGCTTAAACATTACAAATACTTTATGTTTAATGCTGTTCGAATGTCGAGATTGAATTTTTGCAAATATAATTTTTTTATCATCTTCCGTAATCAAATTTTCAGAAGCAAAAAATTGATACTCTTCATTCGATTCAAAATGCTCTGCCAAATATCCATATGCTTGTTCAAGCTGATACCTACCAAAAGTTATTTTTTTTCGAATAATCTCTACATCCAATTTCGGAAATCCTTGTATTTGGAAATCCTCAATTTTTACAAACGAAATCTGGCTATTTGTTGACCTTAAATCTAAATACTTTTCTGAATTATTTTTTATTTTAAACCTACTTTTCATTTCTGAAGAAATCTCATTTTCATCTTCTTTATCTGATATTCTCTCCGAAAAAAAAACGTTTATTAGAGCCGCTGCTATCTTGTAGTCGTCGAATATATGTGAAAGCATTGTATTTTGAGTTTCTTTTAAAGCTTTGAATTGATGTTTAAAAATGCCATTAATAACTTCTATTACATATCGACACTTTGTTATCAATCGTGTTTCATTAGCCTCATTCCAAGTTAGTTGTTTTTGTCCATCTTTAAGAACTAAATTAAAAAACAAAATATTTAGAACTTTATAGGATAAATTTTAGGCGTAGACTTACAAGTAGGTATTTTACAATTTAAACCATATATAGCTCTTAATCTTGAAATACAGTCTTTAAAGCCACGATCAAAAATAGCAAGATCACCTCTCATTAGAAGGTCTCTCAGATCTTTATCTTTTTTCATAACGTTTTCCATAATAAATGCATCATTGTCTGTGGCAGCGTTATCCCCATAAACATTTATAATCTTACCATTTGAAGAAGTAATAACAAAGGGTTTGACTAGAGGCCTATTTTTATGACCGCTAAAAAGTTTTCTTTGAACCATATTGTTTGAGCTCTTTTGACAATAAAAATAGGTTCCATCAGCTATAATCGCAAATTGGTCATCTTTCAGATCAAATAAAGACTTTACCATATTTGTGTTTTGATTGATCAATTGCGCTCTTGATAATCGATTAGCTCCGAGATATTTTGGAACAAAATCTTTCAACATTGCGCTTCGAACTTGCGAGCATATGTTACTAATTGTTTATCGATGTTCAATTTCAAATAGATTAGCTATCATATTTTGGTCTAGACCTGTTATTAACCAGAACAAATATACTACAATCGATTGAATAAGCATATTGCGATAAGCATATTGCGTTTTAGAAATACCTCGAGAATTGCTTATACAGGTAGAACTGTCATTGGTTTTGAACCTGTTTTTCTTTTGCAAATAAAGCAAAAACTATGTAAAGCAAATCCGCTTTTTATCTTTAAAACAATTTTATCTGATTTTTCAGCAAAAAATTCTTCGCTCACTATTGATTGTACTGATTCTTGATCTTCATTTGACTCACTATTATTAGTGATGATATTATAATGTTGATCCAATAAGTCTTCTGTTTCAGTTTCATATTCTTCTTCAATTCTTGATGAAGTATTTGGTAGAATATTATCATTTTCGACATTTTGAATATCATTTACTGTTTCACTTTCTAGTAAATTTTGATCTTCAATACTTTTATTACGACAGCTTTTATTGTAATACTGAAAGTAGTGAGTAGTACAGATAATGTCACCGACAATTATTCTTTTTCCAAAAAATTTCGTCAAAGCCTCTGCCGATTCAAGAGTTGTAACCTCTTTTATCTTTTTTTTACCTAACTTATCACCTCTTTTTGCACAACCGTCAGGTATCGGACAATAGCGCTCTCTTAATTTTTCCAAAGGCATTTAAAGATTTTAAATATTTTTATTTAGTTTCAAGCTTTTTAAAATTTTTTAAAAATTTGAGTAAAAATTTTTTAAATTTATTGCATTTTTTCACTTATTTTCAAATTTATTATATAGTACATTTGTTGGAAATAATTAGTTTGTCGATCCAATATTTTTTCAAAATTAAATATTCTTGGAAAAAGCCAATAAAAAATACTACAAAATAAGTGGTTTTTTTATTTTTTATAAAATAATCTTCAATTTCAAAATTATAGGCCAAATCTCAATGGAGATCCGGCACCGTCCTTTATAAATTATAAAAAATTCATTTCAATTCAATTATGACTGGGTTTGACTTTAAGTCTCTTTGAATGAGTTGAAATATATATAAATTAATAAGTTTTTATTTCCCATTAAAATTGATTTGTCATCATTACCTTTCTTAACTAAAAAATCGCATTTTTTTTCTGCATATTTAAATTAAAAATAAAACAGTTTGACGGCTATAGTCTGGAAAAATATATTTTCGAAATTTTTATATCATTGTAAAAATAATTCTAATTATAGAATTCAATTTAGGTAAAATTAATTTGAATTAATTATAGTCGTAACTCTTAATAAACAATTTAGTTTTATAATTTCCTTTTTTTAATGATTTTTTTTCTCAACATCTGTTGAATAAAAATCTAAGTATAAATACTAATTAGAAATTAGCCAAACAACCAAAATAAAATATATTTTAAAATCAAAAAATGAATTCAACATAAGAAGATTATAGCTATATTTCGTGGGCAACAGTGGCTGCCGAATCTGTCAACAAATATTTAAGCGTTCTTATTATGCCCATCGGAATAGTCCTCAACTTTTTAGAAATTTTAATTTTTCGCACAAAAAAATTATCCAAAACAACCATGGGATTTTATTTTTCACTTAATTCACTTGTAAATATAATTGTAACACTTCATTTATTTGTGTATACCGTAAAACCTTGCTTATAAGCGACTAAAAATCGCCTCTTTGAAAGGAAAAATCGTACTCTAAAAAAATTAATTTAATTTATTTTTATGACATTTCTGGTAGAGTTTAGTCTGATCTATAAAAATATCACAAAATAAAAATTTTTCTGGTGACTGTTCTTCTGAAAAAAGGGTGGTCTGGGAGTGCGCTTATAAACAAGGTTTTACGGTACATTTCCAGCATTATTTCAAATCTACCTTAGCTATAGCTCAGACTTTATATGTAAAATCTATAATTTTTTATTAAGAGTTCTTTATCAAACAAGTTCATGGCTGAATGTAGTTATTACTGCAGATAGATTTATATTCATTCTTTTCCCTAATAAATTCGAATTTAAAAAAAATAAAAAATTAACATATTTAATTTTATTCGGAATATTTGCGCTTATTTGCTTGACAATTATACCGAATTTTTCATTGTATCTTGTGACTTTAAATCCTAATTCTACAGCTCCAGTATACACGAATAGATATTGTACTTCTACTAGTGATATTCTATTAATTCGAAGTATTCAGACAATCACAATGAGAACTGCTTTGCCTTTTATACTAATGTTAATCATGAATATAGTTCTTGTTTTGAAAGTCAAAGAGTCAAAAAAGAAATTGAATGTTAATAAAACGAAAAGAGAAGAGTTAAGATTTTTAATCACAGTTATAGCTTCAACATTTATTATATATTTTTAATTAGCTATTTGCCTAATATTGTATGGTTAGTTTTGAGTAATCTATTTCAAACAAATACGCAAATAAAGCAAAGATTGACTTATAGTGCTTTTCTAATATTGTTGGAAATGTGCTCAACAACATGCGCTTTTATAAATTATTCATTTAATATTTTTATTCATTTAGCTTTTAATAAGGTATTTCGAAATGAGTTTCTTAAATTTTTAACTTTTAATTCGGAGTGCTTTAGAAAATTCGGAATTAAATCGAATTCTGAAACGTCTATTTCAAACACAGACAAAACAACTAAGACTCGAAGATAGCTTAATGATTTTTGATTCTATTTTATTTAATTTTGATTTATAGATTTTTATTAATTATTTTTAAGAAAATTTTTATCATTCTTAAATTTAATTTTTCAAATTAAAAATTATGTATCAAATTTTACACTTTGCAGAACTTATTTTTAGAATTTGCAAAAAACGTTTATTGAATTTTTTTTACTAAATTTTTTGTTTGTGGTTAAGAATATGATGTGTTAAGCTCTACTGATGAGTCCTAAAAAGGACGAAATCGGTCTAGTTGATACACTCATAGACTTAACCACTGTGAATTTTATAATTCAGCAGTAATAATTAGCTACAAATTTGAGTACAAAAATAATATAATTTTTATAAAATTTGATTTGCAAACTGTAGCAAATTATTTCCGAAATTTTTCTTCTTTAAAATTTTTAGCCAATATTAGTCAACTCGCAAAAGTTCCTTTGAATGATTTTGCAACTTGTTTTAATCCGCTAAATATTAAAATTATAGTATCTACACTGCCTCCCCCCCCCCCAAAAAAAAAATGTTTCTTTCGCACCGATGTTTCTTTCGGAAGTTATGGGTCTTCAAAGATGCGAAAAAGCCTTTTTATAACTTTTAAAAACAAGAAATTTTTTGAAATTAAACTTAGGATTGGATTACGAAAAAAAAAATTTATCCCGGAAAATTTAGGAATTTACAAACCGATTTTTTAGATGCAATAAATTTTGGAACCAATTTTTTTTTGTAATTTTTGTTATGAATTTTTTTTCCTTTCGAATCTTAAAAAAGCTTTCGAAATAAAATTAATAATGAATATAGTTCTTGTTTTGCGATTTTACCTAATAAATTTCTAAATGTTCGAAAGGCATTTTTTATTTTGAAATATGATTTTCAATTACCGAACACTGTATTTGAAAATTAAGAGATTGTTTTAATTTTTTTGAAAGGACATTATTCTGAGTCGAAATAATGTCAATTCAAAAAAGCAAATTAGAGAAAAATTTTAGAAATTATAAATTTTTAGATTCTTTAAAAAATGAAAAACTATCTTGTCGAAAAAATTTCTAAAATAAAAATATTAAAACTTTTTTTTAGTTGATTTTGGATTGAATCATGAATTGATCTTTTGAAAACTAACCTCATCAAAAAATCTAAAAAAGTGGTATTTTTTTGCTAAATTTCAATTTCAGAGTCTTCTCGGACCTCCCAAAAAATCTGATCTGATTGAGGCTGATCTAAAGATGTTGCGATATCTTAATCGTTTTCTCGTAATGAATACCATAGGTATCTAACCCTCCTGCATCGAAACCAGAAAAGATAATTCATGTATAACTTATGAATTTTAAATTCCGAAATAGCTAGCTTTGAAAAGTAAATTTCAGTTAGTCATTTCAATTCATGCAAATTCAAATAATTTTTAAACGAAAAGAGATTAAGTAATGGAATTGTGAATTTCGGTACAAGAAATCTAAATCACTTTGGTCTGAATGTAAAAATAATTTGGCCCAGCAACAAAAATAATCGAACGATTTAACAAAAGCTAAAATTACTTGATTCTAGCTAATATTTTCATTAAGCAAATAAGTAAAGCTTTACAAAAAAAAATTCAATATTAAACATTTTTTCAATTATTTTTAACTTAAAACGAATGACTCAATATTTGACATTACCTAAACGAACAATCACATCAAAAGCCTGCAGGTTTTTATAAACTTCAGAAACATGAAATTTTTATTTTCTTAATATCACGTAGTTTTATAATAAAAATAAATTGTTTTAATATTTTAATAAAAAAAAACCGAAATGAAATTGTTAGGCTTATTTTTAATTATTTTATTTGAAAATTCTCTTGGCATAGATCCAACTGAGCCATACTCTTTGTCAAGAACATTAAAAGAACCAGATCTTTTCGAATTATTTTGGAAATATGATTCGACTGAGATTACATTTGAAATTCACTATAAAAACTCGTCTAAATGGGCACTATTTGGCTTAGGAGGTTCGAATTTTTCTGATGTTGTTGTCACTTGGTTAAATCAAGATCAAATCGGGCACTTTTCTGACAGATACCTTTTGCCCAATAAACAGCTTTTACTTGATTCGGAAACAAATTGGATACCTTTAGACGCATTTTATAAAGACGAATTTTTTGTTTTTAAATTTAAAAGATTTATTAAAGTTTCATGTAAAAGTAATTCAAATGAAGATTTGAATATAGAGCCTGGAACAATTCAATTAGTTTTTGCCACTGGAAATGATTTAGTACCTGATGTAATTGATAATTTAAATAGAGTTGAAATTACTGTATTAAATGAAAAAGACGCACCATTTTCATGTCCTCTAATACCTCCAAAACAAGAGCTTAATTCAACTCCTACTGACATGTATACAAATACATTCGAGTTGATCCCGGGTGTTTATAAATTATTTTGGAATTATACAGACAAAGATTTAATAGCTGAAATCCATTGCAAAACAAATGGATGGGTTGGTTTTGGCTTAAGTCCTAATGGTGGTATGGACAAAAGTGATGTTATTATTGGTAAGTCATATCTCAATCATAACTTCCAAATAAATTTATCTAGTATATTTTTTTACGGAAAAAATCTCGAAAATATTTAAGAAAAGAAATGGTTTATTCTTTTGTGTTCTATAACAATTTTACACAACTTTGAAATTTTATTAGAAAAGACCGACGAATTTTTCGAATGAAAATTTATAAAGTTAATTAAAAAAGTTTTTAACTTTTAAATCAAAAAAAGGTTGGATTTCAAATGGTCAAGTAAATTTCACAGATAGACACATCGTGCAAAAACAAGTTCTCATTGATAAGAAACAAGATTGGATTTTACTTGGATCAAGTGAAAATAATGGCATAAATATTTTCAAGTTTAAAAGAAGCATAAATTTATGTGATGAAGAAGATCTGAAAATAGACTCCGGTTCTCCAAATATAATTTTTTCTTATGGAGAAAATGATCCACAACCTGGTAGAGACATTACTTATCACGGTACTAATAGAGGCACAGTAAAAATAAATCTCATAAGTTCAACAGACGAGATTGTTTCATCTCCTGAACCCGATACTGAAACTATTGATTTTGATGTTAAAAATGTAATTTTCCCAAAAGTAGACACAACTTATTTTTGTAAAGGATTTCAAATTCCAAAAAATTTGACACAAAAACGTCATGTTTACAAATATGAATTTATTTTGCCTAAAATAAATTATAAAAATATGCATCATGCTTTGTTGTATGAATGCAGACCTGGGTATTTAGGTGAATCATTTCAAGATGGCGATTGTTATACAAATGAACAAAAAGGTAGATTTTGTCAAGCTATTTCAATTGGATGGGCTGTTGGTGGACAAACAACTTTTTTGTATCCAAAAGACACAGGTTATCCAATTGGTGGTGATACTGATTATTCTTATATAGTCTTAGAATTACATTATGATAATCCCGAAATGGCATTGGGCTATGTGGATAAGGTTACTTTAAGATATTACATGACTAAAAATTTAAGAAAAAATGAATTAGGTATTTTTAATTATAGAATTTTTATTGAATATTTTTTTAATAATTTTTTTTTAAATTTAGGAATTTTGACTGTCGGTTCAGATTCGTCACCATTTGGAATTGCAATTCCGCCATATATGGAGAAACAATCAATTAAGACTTATTGTTTTAATGATTGTTTAAATAGGAAGTTATCAACTCAAAGTATTACGGTTGTTTCTTCATTGCCACATACTCATTTAACAGGACAAGCTGTGTCAACAAAAATAATTCGTAATGGTAAAGATATCGGTTATTTATTCAGAAATAAGTATTATGATTTTAATTATCAAAATACTTATTTATTGAATCCGTTTGTTCAAGTTACAAAAGTAAGTGTAGTAATTACTGATTCACCAGAAATCACCTTTGTCTATCACCAGAAAAAAAATTATTAAATTCGAATCTTTAAATAAAATATTAACAAATTAATTTATTTTAATTTAAAGGATGATGAATTGATCACAGAATGTGTATACTCGACAAAGGATAGAACAAAATTTACTTATGGTGGTATGAAAACAACACAAGAGATGTGCTATCAATTTTTAACATACTTTCCACGAAGAAATGATTTTAAGGGTTGTGTTAGTTTTCCAGCATTTGAAGATTTTGGAAATTTATTATTAGAACTAAACAAGACTGAAAATTTCGATATTTCTTCATTCAATACAAAGGATCAATCAGAATTTGTTCAAGCTTTCATCAAAGCTGCAATAGCTCTGGAAAAAAATCCGAATACTGAAAATATAAGAAAACAATTTAGTAAATTCTATGATAATACGCGAGTCAGATATATTTGTAATGAATATGACGAAAGAATCTATAATCAAACTAAATTAACAAATGAGTATATTGAAGCGGATCCATGCAAGACACAAGTTCCGCAAATAATCACTGCAGATACTTTTTTTAAAAAAATAGCCAACTTTTTCGAATCAATTTTTAATTTTTTTAGAAAGTTTTTCTAGGCTTTTAAATTAAAAGTTATTATTTTATTTGCTTTAAATAAAAAATTAGTGTCGCATTTCTAAAATAAATTTTACGAAGTAGTAATTTCCGATTTTTATGATATTAAATTATAGTTTAAATATTTAAAGTGTATTTTGAAATTAATTCAAAATCACGATCAGAAATACTATCCTAAAATGTCAACAAAAATGGCTTCAAGCAATTTGGCTTGTAAAAGTTAAAAGTTAATTCCTCTTATTTTATTTCTCTAGAAAATATTCCCTCAAAAAAAATCACGTTGTATTTTATTCCCCTTGAATTGCATTCTTTTTGTAAAAAATAGCCTAATTTAATCAAATCGGTTTTATAGTCCGCATTTTACACGGTTTTTGGAAATTTTTATATAGAATGCTTTTAAGTCGGTACTAAAACTGAAATTTCTTTTTTTTATGCGGAATTAAACAGGCGATTTGAGGTTAGGTATCAATTCACCAATTCATGACTCAATTCAAAAACAACTTAAAATAAAGTTCTATTAATTAAATTTTAGAAAATTTTAAGATATGGAGAATGGTTCTACATTTCATGTAAAATCTAAATATTCATGATTTATTAAGTCTTCGCCACTAAAACGATGACCATAGTACATTTAATTGAAAATAATTTTTAGGGTTGTTAATAAAGGAAAAATGTCTTTTTTAAAGTTTCAAATTTTATGTTTAAAATAGTCTTTTTTGATTTCATTGAAAAAATTCTGAAGAAAAATAATAAAAGATTTAAAGTTTTACGATCTTAATGAAGTTTTCACATTATTTCGATCCATCATATTTTCAAATTTTTTTCCTTCAAACTAAAAAAATTGAAGTAAATGACCGATTTGACGATTTTTCATTTCATGCAAAACCTTAGTTTTATAAATTTTTTTAAAGCTTATCATCTCACATTTTGTCTAGTATAATTTTTTTCTTACCCAACGCTTTTTCAAATTCGTTTTCCGCATAAAAATAAAGTATTCAAGCAGGCAAAAGATGAAGAACATAAAAAAATTCATCAAAAAGAATGAAAAAGCCAAAAAAAGTCAAAAAGAAACCTTTTTTTCACAATTTTTTTTTGTTGAAAATACTCAAATTCATCATCAGTGATTGACCTAGAGTCATCGTCAATTATACATTCGGCTTTTTGACTTCAAAAAAGTCACTAATTTCTTTCAACGGAATAATAAAATTCATAACTTAAAATACTTAGTTAAACAATTGCTTTGTCAATGTATAAGGCAGGTATTACAGAGCTCTCAAATCCATTAAAAATAATTCTAAATGTTTCAAAATTTTTATTTCTAGTTTAAAATTAAGGAAAAAATTTCAAATTTTTTAGGTTCAAAGTTTTTAAAATGAAACTTAATAAAAAAGAAACGAAATTTTTGTTTTTTAAACTTTAAAATAAAAAAGAATGACATATCTTTATTTAAATGTTGAAATGATGTATTTACATTTATGAATTGAAAATGTAATTTTTTACATGTTTAATACCGAATTAAAATAAGAAATTTTAGTTTTTGTACCGACTTAAAAGCATTCTGTAAAAATTTCCAAAAACCTTGTTAAACACGTAGTTAAAAACCGAATTTATGATTTTAAACTCCGGAGTCGAACATGGGCGATGTCAAGTTTTGTATCAAATAACAAAATATCATTTTTTTAAATTTTTATAACTTTTTTATAAGATTTTTTTAGAATTTCAATATTTTATGTGTTAAAGTTAAGTTTTAAATTAAACTATGTCCTATTAAATAAATCTTGTGAATCGAATTCTTGAACATTGTTTCAGAATAAACAAGCAATAAAAATTATATTTTACCTTAACCCTAAGTAAATCAAAATAATATTCATTAACACAGCCGACATTAAAATTTTTAAGCACATGTTTTCGAAAATCCTTTACCTTTGTAACAATAAAAAAACTAAATTTAGTAAGCTTTATTTTTTTTTACAAACAGCGATAAATTTAATTTATTTAAATTCAGTGAAAAAGATTATTTACTCAATAGAGTCTAACCGTCCCAACTAATTGTTTCTTATCTCTAACAACTATATCTCTAATTCTATCTTTTTTTATCGAATCTAAGCAATAAAATAAAACTGCTTGTTAAAACATTTTTTTTTTCTATATTTTAAAAAAATGTGAGAACCTAAAAATTACGCTAAAAATTTTGCTTAGATTTTCAAAGCTTTATAAATATTTGCTTTTTTTAAAAAAAAATTTGTCAAATTCAAAAAAAAAATTTTTTTTCCAATAGAAAAAAAATCTTGAAAAGTAAAAATGAGTATTAGAAAAATCGATAATATTGACGAGGAGATTTACGATGTTGTAATTATAGGCGCTGGTATATCGGGCTCAAACGCTGCTTATGAACTCAAAAAAAAGTCTAAGAACATAAAAATTCTAGTCTTGGAAGCCAAAGACCGTGTTGGTGGTAGAACACAAACAATCGATGTCAAATGCGCAAATAATAAGACATCACGTTGGGACATCGGTGGTCAATGGGTCTCTGACTCCCAGGAAAATGTCACTAGACTCATGAAAGAATTAAACATACAAACATATCGTCAATTCGACGATGGTCTAAAACTTCTTGAGGCCAATGGCAACATATCAATTTATAATTCAAGTGTACCATGCTCTTCTCTATGGTCTTGGATTGACATGCAACTTTACATGTGGAGAACAAATAGAGACTTGAAAAAAATAAGTACAATTCATCCGTTTAGTGATAGAAAATTAGCTAATACTTTAGATTTGAGTAATGCTAAAGATTATTTCTATTCAAAGTCTGTTACACCAACAGTAAGATCAATATTTACATCAAATATGAGAACCATTTATGGCTTGGAACTTGAGCAAGTTAATGCTTTATTTGGTTTAATGTATTTGAAAGCCGGTGGTGGTAATGTTGAGGCTATTACTTATTCAGACGAGGGTTGTGCCCAAGAGAAACGTGTACGTGGTGGTACTCAACAAATATCACAAAAGTGTTTGGCTTATGTTCAAAAAGTATCGACTACACCGGAAAATATGACTAAAATACTTCTTAACGAAGCTGTTTTGGAAATAATACAAAGCGAGGAAAATGACGATGAACCAGTGACTATAATTACAAATAATACACTCACTGATTCAAAGTCTCAATTCCGTGCTCGTAAGGTAATAAGTACCATACCCGTAAACCAATATATTAATATTAAATTTACACCAGAGTTGCCCTATTACAAGCGTAATTTCTTTAAATTTTTCCAAGTTGGAAATTACATTAAATTTTTGGTTACATATAAAAATCATTTTTGGCGCGCTAAGGGTCTTAGTGGTGAGGGTACTTATGATGGTTCAGTTAAATGGGTCAATGAGGAAAGATTTAAAGAGGCTTATAAAAATGAAATTAATAAGCTTAATTTTAATCGTAAAATGCCGACTTTCGGAGCTGTTAATGAAGTTTTTGATGGTACTAATGAAGAAGGCGAACCAGCTTTGATTGGTTTCATAGCAGCTGATACAGCACTTGAATGGGCTGATCAGTCTTTAGAGCTTAGACGTAAAGAAGTAATTGAGGACTTGGCTAGAATGTACGGTGATGAGGCTAGGGATTATGTTGAATATGTTGAAAAAAATTGGGCTTATGAACCCTACAATGGTGGTTGTCCATGTTTTAATATAGTCTCAAGTGGAGTTATGAAAGATTATTCACGCGCTACTAGAGAACCGTTTATAAATGTACATTTTGGTGGTACTGAATCAGCTACAGTATGGCAAGGTTATATGGACGGTGCTGTAGAGAGTGGTGAAAGAGTTGCCAATGAAGTACTTTATGCTCTTTATAGACATGATCCAACAATTAAAATTGACTATGAAAAAACTTATTATCATCATAAGGAATTAATTCAAAAAATGAATGAGCTAGATGCCAAACGATCGAATAATAAATTTTTAAGTTATTCGAAATTCTTAGTTAAGACCTCAGTGGTTCTAGGTGCTTCGTATTATTTAGCCAAAAGATTTAATTTAAATGCTAGAATTAAACTACCGAAATTTTTTTAGAAATTTTATTTTATTGTTGTTGTTGTTTTTTTAAATTTAGAATTAGAATTTTGATCTAATAAATAAATTAAAAAAATTTTTAAACTTAATTTTTGAGTTTATTCTTGAACTCGTGTGAGAGTCCAAAATACTGGCCCTAGAAAAAAATTTAAGGCAGTTTTAACAGTGGTTATTGATAAACAAAAATGGGCAACAGAGGTTTCAACACACTCATTAAAACTTTTAAGCAAACTACTACTTTATTATCGACCCAAAAAAACTTATTAACATATGGCAAGTTTTTTTTTTAATTAGATTTTTTTGAACCTCAATTTTACATATAAAAGGCCAGATTTAGAAGACAAAATGTTAACATCGCTATGGTATGTGTTTCTACATAATTTATACTTGTCTTCTAAATTAGAAAAAAAAGAAAAATTTAATTTTTCTTGAACCAAAGTTACAAAGAAATAAGGCGTAAATTTACGGAGAATAAAAAAGATAAACAGTTTTATTCTTCAAATTCTACTAAAGGACTACTTAAGGCTTGATCTGTTGCCGATTTCTTTAAAGCACATATCTTTCATTACTTGGCCTTTTATATGTAAAATTGAGGTTCAAAAAAATCTAATTAAAAAAAAAACTTGCCATATTCAATTATTTTTATTAAGACTTTTTGACACACTTTTTAAGGGCTGATAAAAAGTAATTTCATTCATGTAATAAGTAACAAAAAAATTTTCTTGAATAAAGTGAAACCGACTCAAAAAAGTAGGTGTTTTTGAGATTGTTTTTTTTTCGCTAGACTAGAGAAATAAACCCATAGAAAAATGGAGCCTTAGCATTTTTTCTTCGAAATATTTTCAATTAAACAATATTTACGGAAAACAGTACGGACTATCGAAATAAAGTAAACAATTAAGTATGAATAAAAAAACTTCTTTTAATACATTTAACATTAAGAGATTTCGGGAGGGGAAAAAAAGTAGTTCAGATCTTTAAAATTCGATATATCAAATTTCGATTTGACGCGAGTACACTGTATATCAAAATTTGAGCCCGCTTTTTTTTTGTAGTCACACTTTGTCATACAAAGTAACGTTAAGTGACATCCAAAACACAATTTACTATATTTTAACTCTTAAGACATACTAAGGGAACATATTATAGTTTTATTCGTCACTTACAAGCTTTAAAGGTATTAAGGATGTAACATGTCTAAAGTGTGACTCTACGTTGTTTTTATGTTCCATATGTGTCGATTATTATCGCTCAAGCATCGCTGTACGCAGACAAAAAAATTCAAGTTACCTATAGCTATACTTGATTCTTCTAAAGTTTAAATTTCTTTAATTTATCGAATAATTTTTTCGAAAAATATTTCGATATTAATTTTCGATACAATGCATTTGTGTCAAATTTCAAAATTTTAGTAAATCGTAAATTGGTTTTTTACTTGGCTTAATTTGGTATTTCTTTCGTTTGTTTTAGTTTTTTGCCTTAATTTATTCTTTTTGTGTTTATGTTTTTATTTAGTTTGAAAATCGATGCACGACGAATTTTAAATGAAAAAAAAATTATATCAACCATAATTTTTACCGAGAAATTACGGATTTTTTGTTGA
>NTPY01000913.1:790492-802922 GCA_002922825.1 Brachionus calyciflorus
TTTTTGAATTGAGTCATGAATTGGTGAATTGATACCTAACTTCAAATCGCCGATAAACAGGCATTTTTTTGCTTTTTTACTGATTTTTTTCCGGTTTGAATTTTTTTTTCCGACAAATTATATTAATTTTCTGGTAGAGATTTTTTTGTGCTCTTTTAGAAAATAGGTAATTTTAATATATTATATTTATAAATTGTTGTTATTTTTGCTTTTGAATTATACAGACTTTTCAAAAATTCAGAAACTTAGAAAAAAAAAATTTTTCTTTGTTCAAATAAAAAAATTATTTTTTTTAACATTTATTTTTTACATTTATCTTTGAGTAATACATATTTAATTACAGTTTACATAAAACAGCTTTGCGGAATGATCGTCGAAATTTAGTAGACATTAGATTATAAATGATAGGATTGGACATACCATGTAGAAAATATAAAAACTTTGTTGTCAAAAAAATAAAATTCATAATACGAAAACGAATAAGATCTTTCTCAATAGTAGTACTTTCAAATTTGTAAAAAAAATTGAATAATTGAAATATTTTCAGTGGTATTTGACAAAAAAAGAATGCCAATGATATCAAACATATTGTAATAGTTTGTTTTCGTTTAGCAATCAGATAACTTGTGCTTGAATTTCTAAAGATTGAATGCTTTTGCTTTAGAAATGAAACACTTGAAGTCTTTCTAAAATCATAACTTTCACATTCTTTTTTATTAGAGTAGAATATTGAACAACTTGAGGATTTAGAAATGCTAAAATTTGATCTTCTATCTCTTTTTGTCTTTTCCAATAGCGATATCTCGAATGAACTGTTAATATTTTTTAATTTTTGAATAATTATTAAATAAACAGCACTGAGTATGAAACTCGGTGCAAAAACAAAAAGCGAAGTGCTTGTTGACGAGTATATCTTGTAAAAAAGAGATCTGTCATTATAACAATATGATATTATTGTTCCATTATAGTTTTCCTCTCTATATGTGGTAAATGAAATAAATGGTGTTGAAATTAAGGCGCTTGTCAACCAAATTCCAATTAATAGAGCTAATAAATTCTTTTTACTATTTA
Organism: Brachionus calyciflorus; assembly: GCA_002922825.1. NCBI lineage: Eukaryota > Metazoa > Rotifera > Eurotatoria > Ploima > Brachionidae > Brachionus > Brachionus calyciflorus. The sequence goes on from NTPY01000913.1 coordinate 791,564, forward strand.
CTATTCGAACCTTAAAAATATACAAATTAATATTCATAGATCATAGCGGTTTCTTGTTTTCAAATTTAAAAAAAAAAAAATCGTTCCATTAAGGTGAAAAAGAAACGCCCTCGTTTTTTATTAAAACAAACACATGGGTTTTTTTTTGGAAAATCGGTTTTCGATTATGGGTTACTATATTTCAAAAAATTCGTCTTTTTTTTCTAATTTTTAAAGCTAATTTCTAAATTTGGTAGCTTACATAAACTACTGAGCCGTTTTTGTAGGTCCGTGTTTTTAAAACAATATAAATAAGACAGCAATAAAAAATGTACCAGTGAATTAAATACAGGACTTTTTATTTTATAAGATAGCAAATTTTTTGTTGAAAAATTATTTAAAAGAAACAGAATTTAAAAAATTTAGAATATTTCCTAAATTTCTTTTAAAAAAAAATTTAACATTAGACTTTTTGTAAAACAGAAATTTTTTAACAATTGATTTAAGTTTAATTTTAAACAACTTTTTTTAATGGTGTGCAAATTTGAGAAAAAAAGTCTAATTTAAATACGCAATTAAAAATGCACAATTTTTTGCAGACGTTGCCAACAGGTGCAGCAAATTTTGCTTCACTATGCAACATTTTTTTTGCCACCAAAAGTCCTGTTAAGTGTTTAACAGAGCTGTTTTTGTTGGTTTAAAAAAAATTGAAAAAAAGAAAATTGACAAAAAACTTTAACTTTAGGTTTAGTTGGTTATTCACTCGTCTCCGAGATGCAAGAGCCCAGTATACACTTTAGATGTCATAAATCAAGACTCTAACCTCCTACTTAAAAACATCTATCGCACAGAAAGCTATTGCGTTAAGAAAAAAAAAATAATTAACTGTTTCAATAGTTTATGTAAGTTACCATTTTCATATGCTCTCTTTTTAGATAGTTTCAAATAGTTTTAAAAGTTAAACCCCCGGGTCTTTTTTACATTCACAATGAAATTTTAACATTAAATTATGTCCATAAAATCATTGCTAAACGGTACCCTAGTAAATTTTGTGCCTTTTTGTATTGATCCAAAAATACTGAATTACACTCGAATTTTTTTAATTCTTAAAACACCTCCCAGAAAAATCTAATTCTAAGTTACTGGGTGTAATCGAACTTGAGGAATCCGAATTTTTCATTAACTTTTTTAAAATTTATTTAATTCTTTTTAAAATTTTGTAGAATTATTTTTGTTTAGAATTCACTGAATTAGAGAAGTGAAAAACTTTTGAATAAACGACCAGACAAAAACGGGGACTGAAAGGGAGTATTTAGCTTCCAAGCAGTCCGTCTAAACCTGGAAGCTAAATACTAAAAATTCGGATTCCTCAAGTTCAATTGCACCCAGCAATTTAGGAATATTTGTCAAGGTCTACCAAAATATGGGAGCGCGGTTAAGGAGTCCAATGATTACTTGATTTAGACCTTTACCCAACTCTGATTTTACATTACAGATTTAAATCAAAAAGTTATTAGAAATATTTAAAAGCTTAAAAACCTACATGTAAAGGAAACATTGTAGCATAAAATCGTTCTAAACTAATTGAGATCAATGTTAATGACGAGACAGATGTAAGCAAATTTTCTATGAAATGATCCGATAAACAAATCAATTCGCCTAAACGCCATTCGCCTTCATTTATTAAGTCTAATATACCAACAGGAAAGCATGTCAAAACAATGAGTATATCAGTTATACTCAAATTTACAAATAAATAATTTGTTGTAGATTTTAAATTTCTATCGAAAAGATAAACTACTATTACAATAACATTTCCCAAAAAACCAATTACTGTAACACAGCTCATTGATACCAAAAATGAAATCACATAAGGCTCCATTTCTTTTTTTTTTATTTGCTTTATTTTTATTTTGTTATCTTAAAAATTATCTAAATTGGTAAAAAAAAAATTATAGAAAAATCTGTATTTCAGAACAATTTTTTTAAATAAGTATTATAATTCTTTAGACAAAATTCATTCAATTCATTTTGAAAAAATAAAGTAAAAAAAAAAATTTGCCATTTTAATTTTAAAAAAAAATGCCACAGACATTAATCAATATATATCCAGGCTTAATAAACATAATCTGGTCTTAAAATTTAATATCATTGCTAAATGTTAAGAATTATCGTAATTTAAATTAAACTGATTAGATATTCACGTTTTTGACACAATTTTTTATTAGTAACTTTAGAAATCACTGAATTATTAGGCTCAACAAAATGATAGCAAAATAAAACTCGGACCTTTCCTTGACTCCGTAGGGAACTATAACCTCCTAAGTAAGGGCACCGTGTATCAAGCTCTACAAGAATAAAATTTTTCACAAATTTTTTTTGTTGCAAATTCATGTTCAGCGACTCAAGTTTAATTAGGAAAATCCTTTTATGGATGTATGTTGAAAATATTCATAAAATAATCAATTTTTTTTAAATTACGACTAAATGATATGTCTTTATGACTTTAAAAGGCTCCTTAAGGAAGACAGATAGATATTAAATTTATTTTGCGATTAATTTTTACTGTAATTTTAATATTATATCAGATTTTTTGGCTTTTTTCTAACAAAAAATCTTGTGAATTTTTAGAGTCTGAGTCAATTATGATAGAATCATATAAAAAATTTAAGGATTTCTAAATAAATTTTGATTTCCATACAAGTCCTTTCATTTCCTTTAATAAAAAAATTTTTCAAAAAAAAAAGAATATTTTAACTTAAATTAGTCGAATTTTTCGTCTTTATATCGGTAAATAAAAAATGAGAGTTCACCATGTGCGTTGAACTCATAGTATCATAGAAAAAACTGAAAAATAAAAAAATTGATAACTTTCTTTTATGTAAAATTTTACTAAAAGGGTAGTAAAAAATTTACGCTATAAAATCAAGCTATAAAATACGATGAAATTTTTTCATTAGATAATTTTTAAAAAAAGAATTATTTTTCACTCAAAATAGTAGTAATAGAATTTAGACTTTTAATAAAAGTTAGCTTGTTTAGCTAAGTTTAATTTCGATTATTACTTTTAACCTCAGTAACTTATCAATTTTTCTTTTAACCGAGATTAAATTTCCAATAAATTTTCAAAAATATACTTTATGAATTATAATATTTTCGTGATTTGATAAATTTTTTCTAACTAGTTTTTTTATAAATGTACTCATGAAACTAAACACTAAAGAATTGACGTCACACGCTTTTGAGTGTTAAATTTTGCCGACTAGGTCGTACGGTTTGATACTACTACGACTTAATTTTAATGCATTACCAACAATAAATTAAATATGAGCATTATTAACGAAAGCTTCTGTTTAAAAATTAAGCTTTGGTCAAAATTGAAACCTAATTAAGTCTGCAAAATAATTTTTGGTTATTTTTAATGAGCTTATAGAACCTATAAAGAACACATCATTTGCAAAATGTTTTATCTCGACTTTCATAACATTCGAGGACAATTTAGAGTCAAGGTTATGATCAAAACCGAGGATAGTTCATATTGAAAAAAAAAATTTTTTTTAAAGACTATTATTTTCGGAAACTAGATAAAATTCTGTAAAAGTTAATTTTGATAATATTATCATGATCGGACTTTAATTTTTTTTTAATTCGAAAAAACTGCCAAGCATTTTTGGGCACCCGTTAATAAAAACACCGATAAGAAGTTGTCGCGTCGAAAGTATTATTTACCGCACTAAGAAAAATTTCTGTCTGATTTGGAAATAAGCAATAGCTAATTAATTCTCTTATTTTTAGAAAAAAAAAGAATTAGGAAAAAAATAATAAAATTAGTCAAGTCGCGTTGAGTGACGTTCAAATTAAAGTCAAGTTCATTTTAGTCCAATTTTAAATATTTTTGGGTCTAGTGGGTTATTTGATCAGCTGGTCATCTAATATGTAGTCATACCCAGGCATTGGAAAGCGAAAAAAATCCATTATCGAGTTTCGAGTTTGAGTGCGACACTCAAATTTGAAACTCGAATGTGAAACTCGTTTTTTTTCGATTTCCAAACTCGAAAATCGAATGCGAAAGTTGATTTTTTCAAGTTATTATTACAGAATTTCTACTTAAATATATTAACTCCAGACCGTACCGTACCCGTACCGTACTAAAAAAAAAAATTTTTTTGTACGGTACGGGTATGCTGTTAATTCGGTAGAAACGCTGTACTAGGTAATTCAGAGCACGATGAAATCAATAATTCTTTTATTTTGAGTTCTTTTTAAGTACATTTAAAAAAACTAATATTAATTTTAAAGTTTTCTAGCAATGGAAAGCCAGTCCTATCGCTTATTTTTAGGTGAATTTTTAAAAATTAATGAATAAGTGATAAACTGTTAATTCCCTCTATCGAATGCCTTTTTTAAAAGTTAAATTTGAAATGAATACCTTGCACTTAATCACTTAAATTCATTTTAGACTGTTTTAAGAGAAATGCCTCATTGTTTAATTTTAGAAAAGAAATTAAATAAGATTTAAGTAAATTACCGTATTCCCTAGATATTGCAGCACCATAACTTAAGATTAGTCTATGGCGCATGCGCTAATCACCATTTCGCCCATTCTAAAGGTTTCCTGGTTGGTGGTGCATGCTCTAAACCTAAAATCAAGTCTTTAATGCCGCATTAAATACGTTTTTTTTGGGTTTAATGCGGCACTAAATGTGTGATTTGAGTCAAAAAATTCGAAAAAATAAAATAAATAAAAAAAGATTTCAATTTATTTTTTTAATTACAATTATTTTTTATTTATTTAAATGCTTATTTATACTCAATTACTAGTAAGAGAAACCTATCCGAGAATAACTGAGTTAGTTTATAAGAATAGGACCATTTGGTCATATTCATCAAATTATAAAAATATTGTAAAAAAAAACCTGAGAATATTAAAAAAAGAGGACCGAAATGCTTATGATCATCATCTAAACCTTGATTACCTAATATGTAATCAGAAAAAATTTATCTAAAAGTCAATTAGGTTTTAGTGATCGTTATTCAGATTGTGGTCAGTAGTAAAAATAGATGGTCAGTATTAGGATTAGGTGTTCAGTCTCATGAACTTTTTCTTAAATAAGATCGAGTAAGATAAATAATAAATTTGATTTCTTATAAGATAGTTTAACTCTAATAAAAAAATTCTGTTTAAATAAGATTTTAACAAGATTTTTAATAATTTTTCTTACGTAAAATCTTATATATCGTTATATAACGTTATTCGTTATTTGGCATTATTTGGCGTGATTTAACGTTATCAAATATTATTGTTTATACGACGTTATGGCAAGTTTTCAAAAAGAAGAGGCATTTTAGAGTCAAAAAAAAATTTAATAATAAAAAATTTTAACCGCTATTTTTAGCTCTTTTGTAATATTTAAAATTTTTTTTTAGAATTTTTTTTTGACTCTAAAATGCCTCTTCTTTTTGAAAACTTGCCTTATGAAACGTTATATAACGTTATGTTTTATTAAGCGAATTTCCAAAATTTTAAGAAATTTTAATTTTTAACTTATTTTTTATTATAAATTTTTAAAACATACAAATTTTTCAACTACTGTTTCTCTGTTCGAACAAATAAAAATAATTGGCTGAACCGAGGAAAGAGATAATTAAGAGAGCTAATAAAAAAAACAAAATTTCTTAAAATTTTTGAAATTCGCTCAATAAAATTCAAATAGAGACGTAAATAGTTATTAAAAAAATGAATCCTTTTGGTAACGTTTTATAACGTTACATAACGTCATTTAAACAATAAAATTTGATAACGTTAAATAACGCCAAATAATGCCAAATAACGAATAACTTTATATAACGTTATTCATTACATAACGTTGTTTAACGTTATTAACGTTATATAACGTTGAATTTCTATTACTTGATGGTCTACAACTTTAAGAACGCTTTTTAACATAGTCCTTTATGTCGTCCTCTTCTTTTTCCATTTTATAATTATTTCTTTTAATTTGAGAATACATTTGTGAACCCAGCCTCCGGCCGTCGAAACGCTACTTTAATTTAATTTACTTTAATTTTATATTTACTTCTCCAAAATTGGAGGTTAATTCTATTCAATAAATAATAAAAATATAACGCTTTATAACGTTATATAATGATTGTTACAAAGTAGCCAGCAGCACTGTAGATTAATTTATTTATAAGATCTTTTATGGATCTTTTTTGTTTTCTTTTAGAAAGAAAATTAAAATTTTATTTATAATTTTTATCAATGGCTTTGCTTTTAGAAAGTTTGATAAATCATCATGTTTAGTACATTTCTTTTGAATTTTTTAAAAATTTTATAAAATTCTCACAAAAATAAGTTTTTAATTTCAATTAATCAAAAAAACCTTCAGTTAGTTGATCATGTAATAAATTAGGTGGTCATATTTGATTACATATTAGATTAACTAGGTTTAGGTGATCGTCGATGATAATGAAGCCGGTGATCAGGCTATGACCACATATTAGATGATCAGCTGATCACATAACCCACTAGACCCATATTTTTTTCCTCTTACGAATTTTTTTCGAAACATTACTACTCACCCGTTACATGATCAAAAAAAATATTGAAAATAATAAAACGATTAGAAATAAAGTTTTATTTTAAACTCACTCGTATATATTTTTTCTTTTTATCTTTAGAAAACACTTAAACTAAACCAATTTTTTTTTCTAGGAATGCCCAAGTGAAAGAAAATTCGAAAAGAAAAGAAATAAACTAGTTGAACAAAAGAACAAGTAATTATATTTTTCGGTTGAGGTTACATTTTTATTAGAAACTGTCATTTTGTAGGAAATTAAACTTTGAGAAAAATGTTGGGAAGGCTTTCTTCTTTAAGATTTTTTTCTTTTAAAAATTCGATTTTATCTAAAACTTTTTAAAAAAATCGGTGTTTTTTACGATATATTAGGTATAAATCGACAAAACCCAATTTATTTTGAATGAAAATTAGTACAAAAATCAAAGTTTAGGTTCAAGAAAAGTAAAAAATTCAAATAATAAAACATTTTTAAATTCAGTGTCCTTAAGAAAAAAAGCCTTCCCAACATTTTTCTCCAAATTTAATTTTCTACAAAATGATATAAAAATGAAATCACAAAAATATTGTAAAAACTAATTTTTGAAGGATTTAAAGTTAAAAACTAAACACCACAGTACAAAGCTAAAATAAGTTAACGAGCTGTTCGAACATGTTTCAACACGTGTTCGAACATTTTCGAACACTGTTTTCGAACATCTTCGAACAGTGTTTGTTTCTGTTCGAACGGTGTTTGTTTGTGTTCGAAAAGTGTTTGTTTGTGTTCGAACAATGTTCGTTTCTGTTAAAAAAAGTTATCGAGCTTTTCGAACATGTTTCAACACGTGTTCGAAGATTTTCGAACACTGTTTTCGAACATCTTCGAACAGTGTTTGTTTCTGTTCGAACGGTGTTTGTTTGTGTTCGAAAAGTGTTTGTTTGTGTTCGAACGGTGTTTGTTTCAGTTCGAACAGTGTTTGTTTCTGTTCGAACGGTGTTTCTGTTTCAAAATGTTCGATCATGTTCGAAGGAAAACAAAAAAATTAAAAAATTATTTTAATTAAAAGATGTCGAAAGAAAGGGGCTACTTCGGTAAATCTGTTAGAAAATCTAGCCAAATTTTTTTTTTTTTTTATTAACTAAAAAAAAAATTAACAAATATTAAATTTATTTTTTAAGAATTAATAAAGGATAAATTTATTTTCATTAATTATAGTTTCTTTGAAAATAAAAAAAAAGAATGAGACGTTGAGAAAGGTTTATCAATGAAATTTAATTAAAATCAAACCCAATATTTTTTTCTTTGATTTAAAAAAAAATAATCAAATTTTAATTTTTTTAAAGAAAGAAATTAATTAAAAAAGAAAGTCGGTTTATCTTGTTTTATGAATAATTGAGGATAAGTGTTTTTTTTTCTTACTAAAGAAGATTTCTAAACAACAAAATTTTAAGCGAAATTAAAATCAAATTTTTTTCAATTTTTTTTTTGATTTCTATTTAAGGCAGGTGATGGTCATAAAGTTCGAGTCGTTAGATGGGGAATCTGGTATTTTGAATTAATTAACGAAACCTGCCAAAAAAAAAACTAATTTTTCCTGTTTCAAAAGTGTTTGTTCGTGTTCGAACAGTGTTTTGTTTCTGTTCGAACAGTGTTGTGTTTTTGTTCGTGTTTTCGTTAACTTATTTCAGCTTTGTACTGTATCATTTGAAAATTTTTCTATTTTCGTTTTCAGCGTCCTTGATAACCTAAAAAATGTCAAAATCAGCATCGGTAAATCATTTAAATAGTGTTGGGAATTTTTTTTTTGAGTCGATTCGACTCGACTCCATTTTTTTTCGGATTTTTGTCCACTGAATCGAGTCGATTGAAAAATTAATTTTTCGGGTTGTGGTACCTGTTACAATTTGAAAATCGATTTGTGGCCCGGCATTACAATCATATCGCAAAAAACTTCTAAACTCAGTATAAGCACATGTTCCTAAACCTGAAACACATATATAAGCACATGGGCTCCACGGTGAATAATTACGGTAAGACACCTTTAAAAATAATTTTTTTAAACTAAAACACTAAAAAAATTATGTTAAAAAAGCAGATTAGAAAGCCCATTGAAATTAAGCAAAAAACTGAAAATTTGATTTTTATTGTTTTTTATGTGATTTTACACTTTAATATCACCTAAACAGGCATTTTTGAATTTTTTGTCAGAATTTGCGTATAGAATAAATTTTGAGTCGACTCGACTTTTTAAAACGATGAGTCGACTCCCAACACTACATTTAAAAAATTAATTTTCCAAGAATCTAAATTTTATTTTATTTTCAAAATTTTAATCTTATAAATTATGCGAAAAAATCAGTTTTCAAAAATTTATGTTACGATACGGATACGGTTCGGTTCAGATACAATATGGGACTTTAGAAATTGCTCCGTTACAACACAATTTTAATAGAAGTGAATTAATTAAAAAGCATTTTATTCACGGCTATTAGTTATAGAATGTAATTTTTAAAATCTGTTCAAGTTCCTTTTATATTGTAAATTCCAAAATTACAGGCATGTTAAAGTTTTTGTCAATTTTCTTTTTTTCAATTTTTTTGATCAACAAAATTCGCTCTGCAAAGCACTTAAAAGGACTTTAGGTCGAAAAAAAATTGCTGCATAATGAAGCAAAATTTGCTGTACATTTTGGCCACGTCTGCAAAAAATTGTGCAATTTTTATTGCGTATTTAAATTCGACTTTTTTTAATGGTGTGCAAATTTGCACAGAATTCAGAGATTTCTGAAATAAAAAAGTCTTCCTGCAAATTTGCACACCATTAAAAAAAGTCGAATTTAAATACGCAATAAAAATTGCACAATTTTTTGTAGACGTTGCCAAAATGTGCAGCAAATTTTGCTTCATTATGCAACAATTTTTTTTCGACCAAAAGTCCTTTTAAGTGCTTTGCAGAGCGAATTTTGTTGATCAAAAAAATTGAAAAAAAGAAAATTGACAAAAAACTTTAACATGCCAAAATTACATTATTTACACATAATTGTGTTGAAACTTTAATTACACATTTTTTGAAATTAAATTTTTCAAGAATTGATTTTATCAATAAAAAGCAAAAAACAAAATTTTATATCTAATTTTTTATCTCAAAAAAAGAAAAATATTCAAAAACTAAAATGTTCACTCTTTTTTTATCACATTTCAAAAATGATATTAAATATGAACCCTGTAAAAATCTGAAGGCTAAATGAAAGTCAAATGAAATAAAAAAATCATGATTTCATAATAATTTAATCCAAAATTTCGGTTTCTATTGTTGCATTAAGATTAAATTAAAATTTTCGATTATTTTCAACTAAAATTTAATTCTTTTAACAAAAATAAATAGAATAAGGAACAAAAGTAAAATACAAAATCTTAACCAATAATGATCTTAGAATAATCGTCTTAGAATAATTGGTTTTTAATGAAAAAATAGAATTGAAAAATAGAAAATAACAAACGAGAATGACTATAGAGAGAAAGTGGCGATTCGAAGGCTTTAAAACCGTTAAAAGGCTCAATTAATTGCATCTCGAATAAATATAAATATTAAAATCGTTCTAATTATAAGTTCCTATTCATGGAAAACTTGCAAATCGAAGTAAAGTTCAGAAATATAAAGAACTCTGCGATAAAATGAAAAGGAAGTTTTTCCGATGCAAAAACATTTAATTCGCGCATAATTTTTATTTGGAATTAAAATTAAATTATCATAAAAAATAGAAAATTTAATTTGATTTTAAATGCTGCATGTTTCATCAAAAACTTGATTTATAAATTCAAATAAAATACTACTTGTATTCTACAGGAATGGGAATGACACTATAATTTAAAAAAATTAATTTCTTTTTTTTTTATAGAGAGAAATCCGAGTTTTAGACTCGAATTAAAAAAATTAAAGAGTGATTTGAAACGGTATAATTTGTTGAATTATTCCATTTTTGAATAAAATTACGAATTTTTAAACTACATTTTTATCTCAAAACGATTGAATTAAAATAGTGAGTAAAGAATAAAAAATATATAATCGCATAAAGTTAATCTTTTAGAGTATAAAAAAATCAAATAAGAGTATGACATCAAATGAAAAATGAAATCTAAGTATTAATTTTTTATATAATCAATTGTTTCTTTTTATGATGGCCTTCAAATGATATGACTTATATATATAAGTCAATCGACCAAAAAAGGTGGGCGAAAGCAAAAGATAAGAAACCCTGTGGATAGTATACTATCCACAGGGTTTCTTATCTTTTGCTTTCGTCCACCTTTTTTGGTCGATTGGAAAAGTTAAATAAAGCCTATATAAAAATTTAATTAAAGAAGAAAACTTTTAAGTATACCAGCTAAAGAAGATCTAGATGGATCAATACATTAAGGACTATCAAAAAAATTGAAGAAGTCGTGGTAGCGATATTTTTAAGATACATTTAACCTTATGCATTAGTGGACAATGTTTTTATGCTATAAAAGTAAAAATTTTATTCAATACTTTCAATGTTTATTCTTTGAAAAAAAAAGAATAACTTCCCATGTCAAATTCTCGGTAGAGAATTCAAGGAGTATGTTTGAGAAAAAATTCTCCAAAAAACTCCAAGAGTTCTCTTAGAGATACAGTGGTGTTCTGATTTTTGTATTTTACGTAATTTTACGTAAATTTACGTAATTTTACGTAAATTTACGTAATTTTACCTTTTTTTACGTAAATTTACGTAAATATTTTTTGTAAAAAAAGGTAAATTTACGTGATTTTACGTAAATTTACGTAATTTTACGTAAAATTA
>NTPY01000913.1:812408-825815 GCA_002922825.1 Brachionus calyciflorus
CGCATCCGCTTAGCTTTTTGTTTATATGCAAGTCGATTACGATTAATCTTTTTTTTTTTTATAATTTTGCATTTAACATCTTACGATGTTAGAAAATTTCATCACTATGTGAGAATTGTACCTTAGATCTTTCGCTCCAAAGCACTCGACTTACACCACTCGGCCATACGCTCACTGAAAAGTAAATGCTTTCGTACTGGTCATTTGAAGTCTGCCATTACATTTTTGGGGTTCAAAAGAATATTTTGAGATAAGGCAAGGTCTTTTAGACAGGCAAAAATCTACGGTAGACCGACTCATCACGTTTTTTTCGTCAAAATATTGTTAATCAAGGCATGGAAAGTAAACAGCTGTTCTAGATTTATTGGAGCGCATTTGAAAGTGCCATCCATTAAGCAGTATTTTGATTCAGATAATATTTTTAACGATTCATTGTCAACAAAAATAATTATTCTATTTTCCTCTGATTGATTGTCGAAACCAAGAAAAAAATCGCTTTGACTGTTTCTGAATATTCGCCATCGAGTTTTAAATGTTGAAAATCTTTTGGTACACTCGGCGTTATCATTCGTCTTTGTTTCTGGAGCGCATTTGACATATATTTAAATGATGGAAATTTAGCTGCAATTAAATTTTCCGGTATACCACTACTAACTTGTTCTTTGATTATTTCATTATAACAATCCCGAATGGTTTTTGAGGTCTCTTTTAGAACAAATTTTTCGAAGCGATTGTTCAGATTCCATACATTTGACATCAGCTTCATCAAGCATTTGACAAAAATGATGTCCTGTTTCACGGACTAATGCATCATCTTTTATTTTTATTATAGATGTGCATTTTTGTTTGGCTACATGTTGTATCTGAAATAGTTTAGCTTAGTAATAGTTACATTAAAAACTTAGTTGTTAGATTTTAGATTGTTTGGTTTTTGAAAAAGAAGCAAACAGCAAACAGCTTATTTTAGAATTAGGTGCGTTTGTTACAAACACTTTTTTTCTTAGCTAGTATTTAATGTTGTGTTTTTATTTATTTTTATTATGCTTGATTTTGAGAATAAAATAATTTGAAAATAAAATCTTTTTATTTGTCGAGTTATAACATCTGGCGGCAAAATAAAGTTTTATTACTATTACTAATTACTATTTTCAATTTTATTTTTTGCAAATGCACAATAAAAATTTAAATTTTTGATTTTATTTAAATAAAAAATTATAAAATTTTGCAAAGTAATTTTTTTTTAAATTGTAAATAGTAATAGTAATAAAACTTTATTTTGCCCATCTGGCGCAGTGAGCTTAAATAAAAATGGCTGAAGGAGGTTTCGGTTGGTTCGATCCAGATATTGAAGTGGCTACTGTTAGGATTAGATGGAAAAGTATAAAGCGAGATTTGAAAATTATATGGTAGCAAAGACATCAAAGAAATTTTCAGAAATAACTGCTAAAGTGAAATTAGCATCTTTATTACACCATGTGGGGGAACGAGTTTTTGATATGTATGAATCTGTTAGGAAGCCAACACATACATATGAAGAAGTAATAGCAGAATTGGATAAATTTTTTGTTGAAAAAGTGAATGTTGAGTATGAAAAATTCATCTTTTCTCAAACAAAACAAGCAAAAAATGAGCCATTTGATGCGTTTGTTGAGTTGAGTTGAGAGTTTTGGTGAAGAATTGTGGATATAAAGATACAGATGCAGAAATAAAGTCAAGAATAATTCAGGGTTGTTATACTGAAAGCTTGAGAATTCAGGCGTTAAATGATACAGAGATGAAACTAGAGGATTTAATTAATATTGGTCGAAATATGGAATTAGCAAAGAGTCAGTCGAGTGCTTTCGCTGAAGATAAGGGTAGAATGGTTGGAGCAGTTGGTTCAAGGACGTTTGAGAAAAAACAAAATGAGATGAAGTGCGGTTATTGTGGTAAGGTACACAAGCCAGGTCCTACAAATTGTCCGGCAAAAGGCAAGAAATGCAATAAATTCTTGAAACTAAACCATTTTAGTTCTGTTTGTAAATCGGATACCAAGGGAAAATCTGAATATAAGAAGCACAGAGTCGCTTGCGTTAAGGTTGACGATGCAGGTGAGGAAACGAGTGATGGCTATGTGTATTCGGTCGGCAAAAGTGGTTTAGTTTTACCAATGACAAATTTGTGTTTTGGAAAAGAGAATTTGGAAGTAAAAATGTTAATAGACACTGGCTGTAGGCTTAACATAATAGATGAACCGACATATGAAAGATTCAAAGATAAACCGAAATTGGAAAGCATCAATGGACGTGTTTATGGATTTCAGAATGAGAATCCTCTAAATTTTAAAGGCCAGTTTACAATGATCATTAGACATGGGAAAAAGTCGATAGAAACCAAAATTGCAGTGGTTTTTGGTGCTGAAAGATGTCTCCTTGGTTATGGTTCTGCGGTAGAATTGGGATTGGTGAAGATAATAAATAATTTAGAATTGGGAGCAGAAGTTCATGGAGATGATTTAGAATATTGGAAAGAAAGATATCCAAACGTTTTTAGTGTCAAGTTAGGGAATATGAAAGGTTTCGAAATAGAGTTGGATATAGATGAAACGGTGAAGCCGGTATACATGAAGCACGAGAAAATTCCATTTAATTTAAGAGAAAACCTTGAAGAGATTGTAAGGAAAGGTCTAGATGATGGTGTTTTTGAAGAGGCGAAAGGTCCAACAAAATGGTTGTTACCAGAGATGCTTGTTCCAAAATCTGGAAATCGTTTAAGATTTGTTATTGATGCTAGTGCAGCTAATCGAGCTATTAAACGTACTCGGTATGTGTTACCAACTGTTGAGGATCTGATATATGGCATAAATGGAGCACGATATTTTCAATTGTTGATTTAATTGATGGCTATCATCAATTTAGTTTAGCAAAAAAGTCTCGTGAGATAACCACTTTTAGTACACATTTTGGTCTGTTTAGGTATAAACGTCTTCTGCAAGATATAAATGCTGCACCGGAAATTTTTCATAGAGCAATCGAGTCTCAAATTATTGATGGTTTAGAAGGAGCAAGAAATTTATTAGATGATATTTTGGTATATGGAGTGACAAACGCTGAGCACAATGAACGACTTGACAAACTGTTTAGAAAAAGTGGAATTTTTTGGTTTGGAATTTTCTTCTCAAGGTATTAGTATGACGGAAGATAAAACGAAAGCTTTGAAGGAAGCGAGTGTCCCAACAAGTCCTGGTGAAGTTTAAAGTCTTTTGGGCTTAAGTACCTATTGCTCAAGATTTATACAGAATCATGCCGAGATTACCGATCCTTTAAGGAAACTTATTCGGGGCAAGAATGAATGGAAATGGGATACAGACCAGGATAAAGCACTAAAGATGTTAAAAGAATCAGCAACTGGTAAAATTCTTAGCAATTACAATTCAAAATGGATTACGAAGTTGGTAGTCGATGCAAGTCCTGTTGGTCTTGGTGCCATCTTAATGCAATATAACCCAAATGATTCTGACGACATTAGGATAGTGGCATATGCAAGTCGTAGATTAACCGACGTTGAAAGAAGATATGCGCAAATTGAAAAAGAATGTTTAGCTATAGTTTGGGGTTGCGAAAAGTTTCGTATTTATTAATATGGCCGATTTTTTATAATCAAAACGGGCAATAAAGCTTTAGAATATATTTTTAAGCGTTCTGGTAGAAAAACTCCACTGAGAATTGAACGATGGACAATTCGACTAAATGAGTATGATTTTAAAGTTGAGCATACTTCGGGGAAAAGTAATCCGGCTGATTACTTTTCAAGAAAACCAATTGTTAGTGATTCGGTAATCAATCAAGTTGCAAACGTTGAACTTTATGTGAATTATATTTTTGAGCAGAATATACCAGCTGCTATTACTCAAGAACAAGTTATTGAAGAAACCAGGAAAGATGAGGTTTTACAAGAGCTGATTAAAAGGATAAGAGGTTTAAAAGTAAATATAACCAAAAGGTTGTCAATTAGCTACGATAATATTTTTCACGAATTGACAGTGACCGACAAAGGTGTAGTTATGCGAGGCGGTATTTTAGTACTTCCAGAGAGTTTAATTAATAGTGTAATCGATTTGGCTCATGAAGGACATCAAGGATTTACAAAAACTAAGACATTAATACGTAGTTTAGTTTGGTTTCCAAAATTGGATAGTTTGGTTGAACGAAGAGTACGAGGTTGTTTTACGTGTCAAGTAAATTCTACCAAAGATAAATTTGAGCCACTACGGGTTATCGAGATTCCAGGCGGGCCATGGCAAAATTTATCAATTGATTTTTATGGTCCAACACCCTCAAATACACATTTGATTCTGATTTTTTGTGACTATTCACGTTTTGCGTTAGTGTACGAGTTAATAAGTACGGCGTCAAAGCACGTCATACCGATTTTGCATGAAGTCTGGGTTACTTTTGGTATTCCATGGTTGATAAAAACGGATAATGGGCCACCGTTTAATGGATCAGAATTTGAAAATTTTTGTCGAGTATTTGGTATAAAGCATAGACGGGTGACGCCATTTTGGCCAAAAGCAAATGGTGAAGTCGAGCAATTTAATCGTAATCTTACGAAAGTTATGCGGAATTCTACCGTTAAAGGGATACAATGGAAGAAGGAATTGAATATTTTTTTAGGTGCATACAGATCTACTCCACATTCTACTACAGGGGTACCACCAGCAAAATTAATATTCAAAGTTTGTAATACAAATAAATTTGGGAAGATTAATCCGAATTTAGGTTATGATAATGGAGATTTGGATAAAACAGTGAAAGAAAAGGACGGTAATGTAAAGAGTACCCAGGAACCAATTCCTGAAAGGATCTTAATTAAGATCTTATAAGGAATCCTGGCAAGAATCTTGGGGATTTCCTGTAAAAAATCCTAATCCAGTACAGTATGGGATCCTAAGCCAGTACGTTATAGGATCCTAAAACAAATTCTTTAAGAAACCTTAATTTTTTGTAGGTTTTGTCAAGATTCTTATAAAACCTTTCTTTTTATTTCTTGGTTTTTAGTTATAGGATTTCAAAAGATTTTTTACGATCCTTTCAAAAATGTACTAATCTTGACTTTGATTTTTAAAGAAATAATCAAGAAAACTAAGATTAAATTCAAGAATTTATTCGGATATTTTAGGATCCTTTCAAAAATGTGGTAATCTTGAGTTTGATTTTAAGAGAAATAATCAAGAATACTAAGAATAAATTCAAGAATTTAATCGGATATTTTAAGATCCTTTCTAAAATGTGGTAATCTTGATTTTGATTATAAGGGAAATAATCAAGAATACTAAGAATAAATTCAAGAATTTATTCGGATATTTTAAGATCCTTTCAAAAATGTGGTAATCTTGACTTTGATTATAAGGGAAATAATCAAGAATACAAAGAATAAATTCAAGAATTTATTCGGATTTTTTTAGGTCTATTTAAATTCCTTTTTCTTACAGCAGGAGAAAATAACGAAATAAAATATTAATATATAATGATTTATTTAAATGAAAAAATATTGAAATAATAAAATCTAATAACTAAATATTAAATAATGTAATCTAATCAAATATTTAATAACAAAATAATAAAGAAAAATTAAAAAAAGCAAAAATCCAAAAGAAAAACAAAAATCCAAAAAATAAATCCAAAAAAAAACAAAAATCCTAAAAATAAATCCAAAAAATAAATCCAAAAAAAAAACAAAAATCCAAAAAAAAAAACAAAAATATAAGCTGTTGTTTGCGACTAGACAACTGGCAAGGAGTTCATGCTGACATCTCTAGGAATAGCTGTTTGTTGATCAAATTGATTATTCGGTATTAAAAATTCATCTTCTTCATCTTCTCCTCTTGGCGGTTCAGTCGCATCATCATTTGTTTCAGCCGCTTCAGGGTCTAAAATAAAAAAAAAAGTTTAGATAAAAATTAAATCATTTTAAAAAAATTTAACAAACGCTTAATTAGGTATTTTTTAGAATCTAAACATTTTTGTCGAAGAGATTTGACTATGCTTTCCCAGTTGTCTACATAAGCTTCTATGGTTTTCAATTTTTTTAAGTAGCATGCTTAACAAAAAAAATTAAATTAAATATTTACGAAAAATTTTAAATTTTACCTTTAATTAGATTAATTCTAATCGGATCTAATGATGGTGTATTAGTTCGAGTAGGCTCAACCGTACCTTCTGACATCTCTCTCTTTGTAAATAACTTGCCCATCAACTTTGTTCCATATATATTAATGTTATTTCTGTTAAAAGGCACCAAGGAAAGGAGATTTTTTCCATCATAAACCTAATAAAAATAAAAAATTAATTATTTATTTTAATTTAAAAAAAAATTTAAATTTACCAGTTCAACAGTTAAATCAATGCCCAACTGTTCATTGGCTTCTGCAACCATTTCAGGTGTAAAATTTGGTATGACTGTTGGAGGCTGTGGAGCAGGAGGAACTAGAGCTCGTTCAAGGCGTTCAAAGATGTTGGTGAAATTATTGTCAGCTCTTTCTATAAATGTTAGCATTTGGTTTTGCCTAGCATTCAAAATCTCAACTTCATTTTTCACATCTGCTATCGAATCATTCATGCTACCAATATCAATCGAAATTGCGTCTAAACGTTTTACCAAATCGTTTAAAATCAACATTACATCCTAAATTAAAAAAATTAAAATTATTGTTAAATTTATTTTTAAAATTTCAAAAAATTACCATGCCATTTTGAGAAGAAGGAATGTTTGATGCATTTTTGTTTAACCTCAAAGCATGCGGCTTTTCTAAAATTGGCTTTGTGATAATACTCGCTAAAAATTAAAAAATTAAAAAAAAAATTTCTTAAAAAAAAATTAAAAAAAATTACATGGCGTCTGTTTCAATGCAGTCGTTTTTGAGTTTGAATTGGTTGGAGCCATTTCTTTTTTCAATTTTTTTTTAAATACTTAAAAAAAAATAAAAAAATTTTTTTATTTAAAAATTTTATAATGGTGATGTTTTTGGATATATCAGATTTTTAAAAAATTATCCTATATTTTCTTGGAAATTAGATAAAATAATAACTGCGACCTTAACCTTTAAAAATTTCAAAATGACTAGTAAAAAAACAGTTTGCAATATTGAAAGTAGTTCAGACGAAGAAAATGTCTTTCAAATTTCAAAAAATATAAATTCACGTAAAACTGTGTTATGTAATGACTATAGCAATAAAATTACGAAAAAAAAAAAAATTTTACAAAAAAATATCGAACCTCATACAAAATTGAGTGAATGTCAGATTGATTTCAGCAATGATTTAGATTTTTGCTGTGAAACTTTTGATGATAATCAAGAAATTAGTCATCCAAAACTTGAAAATGAAAATAGTATGACTCATGATGTAATTAAAATTTTACACAACACCTCGTTTGAAGATAATTTCGAAAATAATTTGGAAGAAAAAAAGTTATTTTATAGTTTTTTTTGGAATTTTTAATAAATTAATGACAATTTATTTTTAAGACTCTATGATAGTTCATACCTTACTCAAAAAGATTCATGTTTGATGATTGTTTCATATATTAATCGATTTGATTTATCAATTATTGCCCAAGAAAAACTTCTTGAAATGATTCAAATATTTTTGCCTCTTCCAAACAATCTACCAAAAACTTTAAATAAGTTAAAAAAGATAACTTCCGACCAAAATGATGAAATAAGCCAAAAGTATTTTTGCGATTTGTGTCTAAGTGAACTTGGCTTTGGCAAACTCTGTTCCAACGAAAATTGCACTAAAAAAGATTCTGAATCGAAATATTTGAATTCTTTTACGTATATGAGCATTAAGCCTCGTTTAACCAGGCTTGTAAAAAATTATATAGATGAAATCGAAAATTTAAAAACAAATAATATTAAATACAAAGACCTAATTCATTCTGACCATTATAAAAAATATCTCAAAGGATAATCAACTTAATCTAATGGTTTATACTGATGGCATTGCGATTTCAAAGTCAAATTCTCAAAATTTTTGGCCGGTATTAATTGGGCTTTGTGAATTGCCAATTAATTTAAGAGATTCCATAAAAAACAAAATTGTCTACGGAGTATGGTTTGGTAAAAATAAACCGACATCTGATATTTTGTTTTCTATGTTAATAGAAGAATTAAATTCAATAAATCAAACTGGTATTGTTTTTCAAAAAAGATCAATAACATATAATTTTCATATTCAAATTTATGGAATTTTATGTGACACTCCTGCAAAAGCAATAATTTTAAACATGAATCAATTCAATGGTTATTTCGGCTGCGCCTACTGTTTAAATCCTGGTAAATTTATTTTTTCCTTTTTAATTAAATTTATTTACTTTAAAAATAAATCTTTTTTTTAAGGTGACTATAAAAAAACTTATAAAAAAATGACTTATTCACTAAAAGACTTTCCAAATAGAACTAATGATAATTTCGAAATTGATTCTTTAAACGCTAAGGTAAAACAACCGGTAAACGGTCTAAAAGGAAAAACAGAAATTTCAAAAATTTTAGTTTTACCTAATTCAATACCTATTGATTATATGCATTTAGTTTGTCTGGGTATTTTTAAGTCTATCTTAATTCATTGGTTTGATTCAGCCAATCACAAAGAAAAATATTACATTGGTAATTTTTTAAATTGATAGAGTTAATAAATAAAATATTTTTAAAATATTTTTTAAAGGGAAAAAAAGTATTAGAAAAGAGTTGCAATGCAAACTTAAAAAATTTAAATTTCCACATACCATAAATAGATTAAATTTTGATTTTGATACTGTAAAAACCTGGAAGGCTAATGAGTACCGTACATTTTTTTTATACGTTTGTATTCCATTGATGAAAAATTTTCTTCCGGCCAAATTTTTTTGGAATATTGCATGCCTTATTTATGGTAAAAAAAATTAAACAAATTTTCTTATGAAAAAAATTTTATAAAATACTTTCCTTTAGCTATAAAGTTTTTACACAAATGTGAAAATGATATGTTTATTCATAAAGCTGGTAAATTATTGAAAGTGTTTTCAAAATGGTACATTAAATATTATGGTAAAACAATTTAACTTATACGTTACATTGTTTAACTAAGCATTTGGTAGACGATGTAAAACTCCATGGATCTCTAATTGGCCATTCAATGTTTAGTGTCGAAAGTTGTCTTGGATATTATCGAAATAGTTTGAATGGTACAAGAGGTTTAGATTCGCAATTTTTAAAAAGTCAGTAGGCTTTTTTCAAATCTGATGATTTTCTATTAAAATTTTTTTTTCTCAAGACTCGTTGCTTCATTTTGATACGATTAATAAAATAAATGAACTTGATCTAAATGATGAAAGTTTGAGTAGTGAATTTATAAAAGATTTATTTAAAATTAAAAAATCCAAGAGCATTATTGAGATTTTAGGACCTATTGTTCACCGAAAAATGAATAGTCTTGAACTAGAAATGTTTGAACTAGAAAATTATGAAAAAGAAATTGCTACTGGTCATAGAATTAGAATTAAAAATATAATTTATAATTCGTTACAGTATACAAAACTAAGTTTGAATAAATCGAGCAGTTTTATTAAGTTTAAAGTTCAAGATGATTTTTTCTTTGGACAAATAAGTTATTTCTTTGAGATTGAAGATTATTTTTATCTAGCTGTTATTCCTTATGAAATTGTAACAAATAATCTATTGGAATCTTCTAAAGTTAGAATTCCTAAAGAAATGCAATTTTTAAAAGAAAAAAATTATTTCAATGATATATTTTTTTGTTGTAGAAAAACAAGTAATTTAATTATCATTAATAGCTTTGATATCTTAGAAAAATGCATAATTTACGAGGCTCAAAATGATAATATTTTTTTATGCGTATATGAAAATGAAAATGAACATGATTAAAATAACAAATTATATGACAATAAAATTTTGCTTTGATTATCTTGAATTTTTTTTAATTTTGAGAAAATTTAGATTTTTCTATTCGTCTTAAAAAATCTTGAATGGTTCTTAACATACCTGATATGGATCTTATTAAATCTTTTTTTTAAAGATCATCAAAGAATTTTTCCTTTAAAGTCTGAAGGCGTCTTTAAGAGTCTTAATAGAATCCTTAAATAGGATAATTTAAGTTTTACTAGGTAAGATTCTGAAAATAATCTTGGTAGATTCTTAAAAGCTTCAAAATTTTAATTTAGGATCTTAAAAGTTCCTAAATTAAGCATCTTAACTAAGAGTCTTAATAAGATTCCTAATTAAAAACCTAATCAAATCTTGAATATTTTAAAGACTCGAAGTTTCCTTAGGATTCTTATCAAGAATCTTAACAAATAATCCCTTTCAATAAGATTCTGTTCAAGATCCTTAATTGTTCCTTTTAAGATCTTAAAATCTTATGTTGTCTTAGGGATTCCTTCAGGATCCTAAATAAGAATTGGTTCCTGGGAGATGAAAGAATATACGGATATTAAGAATAAAAGTAAGCATAATGATTTATCAATCGATGATTTGGTCCTTTATCGTAGACCAAAAGGTAGGGTATTTGATAAAAAAGAACCTGTAAGAGAGGTAAGTCCTTGGAAAGTAGTCGAAGTAAAGGGGAGCATGATAACGGCAAAATCTAGTTCCGGAGAGCAGGTAACTAGAAACAGTTCAAGTTTTAAAAAATTAATTCAACAAAATCTCGCATATGATGTTGTTGTTAAGATTGGTGTGCATCAAGCTTGTAAACGTTCTGAAGAGGAATCTAGTTCAGTAGGACAAGCTCAAGTTGAATGTTCAAAAACCGAACCAAGAAGATCGACAAGATCAGGTCGTGGTGAGATAGATAAATTACAATTAAATAACAAAAATAAAAGTTATGTTTAGATTTATTTTAAATGTATTTTAAAATTTTAAAATAAAAGGGGAAGATGTTGTATCTGAAATAGTTTAGCTTAGTAATAGTTACATTAAAAACTTAGTTGTTAGATTTTAGATTGTTTGGTTTTTGAAAAAGAAGCAAACAGCAAACAGCTTATTTTAGAATTAGGTGCGTTTGTTACAAACACTTTTTTTCTTAGCTAGTATTTAATGTTGTGTTTTTATTTATTTTTATTATGCTTAATTTTGAGAATAAAATAATTTGAAAATAATATCTTTTTATTTGTCGAGTTATAACAGCTAAAAGCATACTGAACTGAGTTATCAGCATTCTTTCCTTTCCACCAATAAATTCTATATTGATAAATAGAAACTGGATGAGAGTTACTTCGGATTTTATTTTCAATACCAAAGTTGCTTTGTATGAATGTTATTTTTTGGCTTGTCATTTTTATTGTTTAATTGTTTGTGATAAAATAAGGAAATAATTATCAGGAATATAATTTGGGTAAGGTATTTAAATAATGAAATAAATATATATATATGTGCTAATTTTAAGACTTTCACATGAAAAAAGCAAAATATAGATCAATCAATTCATAGTACAATTAAAGTTTTTTGTCATTTTCTTTCAAGATAAAATTACTTTTTTTTAAAAGAATCTATTTGCTTATTTTACACATGTGTTCTTTTTTCCTGAATTTAATAATATATCTAAATACTTAATTTCTCCGTATCATTTTCCTTTCGGTATCAATATTTTTATTATCAAATATTTAATAGTATTTACTGGTAAATTATCATTTTGTGATAAATTTTTTTTAAGGATTTTTTTTTCAAAATGATTCTATCAAAATGAAATTTTATCAATTTATGATTTTAAATTTAGGGATTTTATCATTATAATCGATTTAGAAAATAATTCAAACTAAAAGTATAAAATTATTTTGTTTCTTTTTAAACCAAAAAATAAATTCAAAACAAAATTATCCTTTCCATCCATTTTTTATAAGTATTAAAATTTATATGCGTTGAAATGATTTTTTGACCTTAGATTCATCAGAATTAAAGGTCAAAAAATAAAGTTTTATAAATATCAATAGTCATTTATTTTAGAATATACAGAACTTGATTTGAATTAAAGGCGTGAGCTCTACCGTTCCCAAAAGAGTTAAATAACTTATGATATAAATATGTTATTTCTAATAAAGAATATTAATGAAATTGAGCATTAGAAAAATGATACCGTAACATCTCGATAGGAGACTTCGGGAATTTTGAAAGACTTAAATTTGAGTCTCAGTCTTAGCATGTTAAAAAAATTTAAAAGACTCAAAATTAAGTCTGATTCAATTTTAAACCTGGGACTCAAGTCCTTTAAGTCAAAGTCTTGTAAAAAAATTAATGTTCTTATCAATGTCACTTGAAAGATATGTAGTTTTCTTTTGATAACTTTTTTAAGTCTATAGAAATAAAATTGTATAAATAAAAAAGGCTATAAACGATTTTTTAAAATACTTTGATTAGAATATTTGTATTTTGATTGTAATCAATACTAAAATTTCTTAAATATATCGTTTTTCTTACGAATTTATTTTACAATAGAAATACCAGAAACAAATATGAGAATTTATTTCTGAAAAATTGAATTTTTTTTCTCGATGAAATTTTTAAACAAAGAGTTTAATTGTTCTTTTGAATAAAATAAAAATAAAAAACAGCGGTCAATCAAAAAAAACTTTTCCCGTCAATATTTAAAGGAGTTGAACTTTTAAATACAAAATAATTAAATAAAATCGTTTTATTTGAGTGTTTTTTATGCAAAAAATTGTTCTGAGAAATTTTTTTTAAATTAAATAAATTATTTTTATAATCTCAAGCCACTTGATGACGAATAAAATAATCATGAATTTTTAATGTCCTTTTTTTAAAAATAAAATTTTTTTTAAGTCTTTAAAAAAAAATTAAAAGACTTAAAATTGAGTCTGAGTCAGGGTTTTTTTAATTTTGAGACTTAAGAGATTGAGTCATTTTGACAAAAATTCAAAGACTGCGGCTTAAAGGACTTTAGTCAGACTTAAACGAATTTTTAGTCACTAAGACTTGAGTTATTTCATCTTATTCACAAACTCTGCTCGCTAGATATACCGTGGTAAAATATTGAGGTTCAGATTCCTTATTTACTGTGGAAATAGTTTAACAAGACATCATATTTGGAGCAGTTATGACATCGAGTGTTTCCTTTTGATATTTAAATAATATTTACCTTTGTTAAACTTTTTATAAAATTATTTAGATGGCATGTTTTCTAAAAAAGGGAGCATTTCAGGGGGAAAAACGAATAAAAGATCGAAATTTCTCTTTAGCCGAATTAAAAATCTAAATATAACTTAGAAATAAATTTAAGCACAATGTTTGCATAAGAAATAGAAAAATTTCTCAATAATCAATAAGGAATATAATAATTAAATTCAAAATTTAAAAATTTTATCATAATTTTTTAAATTATGATAATTTATCAAAATAATATTATATAAAATAAT
>NTPY01000913.1:826349-836855 GCA_002922825.1 Brachionus calyciflorus
AAACTGTAAAATTTCAGTTTAAAAGCTTAAAAGTGTACGACGTTAATTACCTTTTAATTCGAAATAATTGAAAATAATTGATTTCTTTCAATATTGATTGGAATCACGCTTAAAATTAGTTTAATAAAACTGTCCAAGGTCAAGTATGAACAACTGAATCAGAACCGCCGACTTTTCGATAATTGAAGCTCAATGCACATAAATTTGTCAATTGAGCAAAAGTAGAAAAAATTTTGTAAAAAAAAAAAAATTCGACTTTTTCTTTATAATTTTTTTCTAAACTCACTAAACGACTGTATATGCATCATCATACACAACGTGCTTTGAGTGAACAAGAACAAAAAGAAGCGCTTGATATGTATAAAGCACAAGGTGATGTAAAATTAATTGCTCAAACAATGTCTCAACGAACTGGTAAAGTCGTATTATCCAAAGATATACATAACATCTATTAATTTGCCATGTAGACACGTATTTTACTTGAGAATTCAAGAGAATCTACCAATAATCGAGGCGGAAATGATTGTAAATCGAAACGATGGAAGCATGTGAGTATTCGTGAAAAATCAACATGTGAATCCGAAACCGAATCCAATAATATTATTTACAATATGAATGGTCGCCGAACAATTCAAATGCAAAACATGAACCGTATTCAATCAACTCGTACTGATTTTATTAGTCCATCTAAAACAAAATTTAATGAATGTAAAAGAATTCTTAACCGGCTCGCAGAAGTTGTTTCAAGAGAATCTGAAGATGTCTAAAAATATCGAATTCAAACATTGCTGCAAATAACCAATTTATGGGAAAAAAATGAATTATTCAGTTTGAAGCCAATTCAAAAGTCAAATCTATTTAAAGAGAGTGAAGTTAACAAAGAAGACTTGTCACGTTATGAAAGTTTTCTCAATACAGGAGAAGTAATTGAAGTATGTAATGCCTCATCATCATCAACAACACTATCAGCATTTTCAACGCCATCTACCGAAGTAGCATCATCACCATCATAATCGACAGTACCAGCATCAACTTCAACAACATCAGTAAGTGAAACAGGATGCTTTGTTAAAATAAACTTGAATGGAAAGAGTCTGGTAAAAAATGCTCCGAAACGTGGTGCTCCAACAAAAGCTCAACGAAAAAGAAAATTTAAAGAAATCGAATCAACTCAAAAAAAGAAAGCAAGACTTTACGGCGAGAATTTAAGCGATCAGTCTGACGTCGACGTAAACGATGAATCTACCGATAAGTGTAAAAACTGCAATAAATTGGCATCAGATAATTTTCTCGTATGTAACGATTGTAATTTTAAGTTTCATAGATCTTGTGTTAAGGGTTATATTCCATTAAAAAAATCTTGGTCTTGCAAGTTTTGTAAAAGAAATTTAATTTGCAATTTGTATTTTTTTCACTTCTAATAAAATTTTTCACACATATTTATCTTTTTTTAGCTAAATTGTTAATTTACAGATATTTTATCTTTCTAGAGATAATTTAATTATCAGATAATTATCTTACACAAGACATTGCTACAGAAAGATATTTTATCTTTTCGTAGCATCTTCCTAAAAAAAAATCAAAACCAAAAAGAATTATGCATCATATAATTCTTTAGAATTTAAGAATTTTTATTTTTTGATTTATTGATATGAAAAAGCGAAAGATTTTTAGCAAATGCCATCATAATTTTTCTTTATTTTTAGGATTTCTAATTACGAGAAAAAAATTTCGAGCCCGAGTCTTTTACTTGAATTGAAAGAAAAATTACGAATAAGAGTCTTGCCAAGACTTGTGATTTGTGTTTTGAACACAACTCTGATTAGAAAAAAATACAAGCCTTACATTATATTTTGATTAATAAAATTTTATTTTTTATCGCCGAATTTTCAATTTAGTATATTTTGCATTTCACTCTTGTTATTCTGGGTTCAAACCCGAGTCGGGTGAAGACTTTTTTAATTTAACTAAAAAAAATAATTCGGCGACTTAAACTTTAAGTCGGATGTGTCACATCAACCACATCATTAACCGAAGATGGGCGTTAACCATTCGCTTCCAAACTGTTTTGATAAAAAATATTTCCGAAAAATTCGATTATTTTTAAGAATATTTATTCTATAAAAAAAATTAAAAAAAAAAATTTGGATATCCAGATTTGAACATAGAATATCTTGTAAACAAGATTTGATAATTCCACAAAGCCACGAAGGGTTCTTTTTTTTTAATTGAAAACAAATATTTAATTAATCTCAATACTGTCTTTACAATTTTAAAAAATTTAAAAAAAATATTTTTAGCGAAAAAATTGAAAGAAAAAATTAGGAAAGAAATCGATAAATCATTTGCTCTTCAAATTCAAAATGACCTTAAAGAAATTTTAAAAGAAAGGTAAATATATTTAAAATTTATTTAAGAATAATGAATATTTTTTTAATTGTTATAAAGGCAATATATTTTAAAAGAGGTAAAGATAAATTCCCTCAAAAATCAGATTAATGAAATAGAGACATCGTTAAAAAACAAAAACAAATTTTAAATTAGAAGATTATATCAATGGATATGACAAAAAATTAGCTGATAAGTAATAAAAAAAGATATTTTTTTTTAAAATTATTTCATATTTTAACTTTCATTTAAGTGACCAGCTTACACTTTCAAATAGAAATTTGAAATTGGAAATAGAAAAAATCCAAAAAGAAAATTCAGACTTAAAAACTAATTTGAAAACTACCAAAAGTCTTTCCGAGTTATTTACTGGATTACAAAGAAAACAAATAGAATCTTTTACCTCTGAAGCTAAAAAAAAGTAATTATATAATTTATTTTATTTATTTATTTTATATTATGCATTTTTATTTAAAAAATTTTTTTAAAAGAGATGAAAAGTGTAAAGAACTTGAGAATCAAATAAATAATTTTAAAAAAAGTTTTGATATTCCAGATGTGAATTCTTTACCTGGAATCGTCATTCAGAATTCTGACGATGTAGCTTGTCCATATAAACTTTCTGGTGGAAAGGGAATATAGACAAATCCAAAAAAACTCACAGAAAGTATGCGTAAACATTAGCTAATTAAAAATTCTTGCTCAATTTTTAATTTTCATTTTTGTCTGAAGCTTCTAAATTCAATATTGTTCTATGCTGTATTTTTAAAAAATCAATCCTTTTTATTATTAAGAACTTAAAAATATTTTATTAAGTTATTTTAGTAAAAAAGATTTGCTAACAAAAAAAGTCAGCTTGCAAGGAAACACGTAAAATTTTTAGCAAAAATGAAAATTGAAAAAAAGATATCTTTTTTTTACGGTTAACAAATTTTTTTAAACTTAGAGCGAAAACTGTCCATTAAATTCTGCTATTATTGAATACAGATAAATAAGTAATAGTCCAAAGCGCTCAATATTAAACGATATTTCCGATTGTCAAGATTTCCGTGAGAAAAATATAAAATTTCAGGAAACAGTTTTAATTTTAGAAATAGAGTCGTCATCAGATGATGATGATGATTTAATTGAAATTGACTCTGATTCGGAACCGGAAATCGAAAAAAAACATCAATTTAAGAATTAAAAAAAAAGAATCAACAAAATCAACTGTAAGAAACTTTCATATTTAATTATAATATTTTTTATTAGCTTAAACACGAAAGGTAAAAATATTGCTTAAAAACCAAGATCCAATCGTTGGATATTATACAAGCAGAGGGAGCGCAAATGGTCGGTCAATTAGAGAAGGGACAAATTGAGGAATTTATTATGTATGTCCTAATTCATTTATTAAATCTTATTTGAAAGATGAGAGACTTTTAAAATGTAAATTTTTTGATGGACGACATAAAATTTTCTTAATCTATTTTTTTGAAAACTGATTTATTTTAACTTTTAATTTTGGAAGTTTAACCAATTTTGATTTTTATAAATGTATTGATGATAAGGGGATGATTGATTTATTAAAAAGAATCACGAGTATCTTTTTTCGTGAGATTTTTATTGCATATTTGTATTTTTCCATTTATTTTTCTTGGAGATTATGAGAATGACCAATTATTGGTCTGCAAAGCCTTTATAGCAATAAGTTCCCGCTTTTTATTTCTAAAGTTGTTTTAAATAGAAAAAAAAAATATGCAATAAAATTTTAACGAAAAAAGAAACAAGACTTGCTTTTTTTTTAATTATATTCATAACCCTTTGAAGTTCATTTTTAACCAAGTTTTGGTTATAGTTGGTTTAGCTTTCAACTGTGTAATATTTTTTTTGTTAATTTTATTTTTAAAATAAATATTATTAATATGTAAAATTTTTGAAATACTTGAACTTACTTTTTGAAATAAAATAAATAAAAAATTTGAAAAAATTTCTTAATTATGTTATTTGGTAATTTGTTCAGTATTTTTTTCAGAAATATTGGAAAAATAATTTTAGGGTCAGGGAGGTAAATCTGTCAACGTAATTCGATTAAGAAATTTTTATTTCTTAAATGTTTTATTCCAAAGAAAAAATATCAAAATTTCATTAAAAAAAAATTATTCCGAATTTTATCTTTTATCTAAAAAATTTTTTTTCACTTTTGTTCATGGTCATGAAGGCTTTACCAGATACAAAATTTTTAAAAAAATGCTTTTTCCGCTTTTTTACCGATTTTTTCCGGGTTAAAATATTTTTCAGGAAAAAACCTTGTCATTTAAGAGAAATTTTTATGCTCTTTCAGAAAATGTTTGATTCTATTTATTTTTTTTTAATGAAATTTTGATATTTTTACTTTGGAATAAAACATACTTTTCAAAATTTGAACCCCTGTAGTTCAAAAAAAAAATTTTACCCCCCTAAAAAAATTCGGCTTTTTAGGTTTTCATATATGTAGATTACGATTTCAATGTCAAAAACCAAATCTGAACATTCTGTGGACGTTTTGCTTTTCCTGAATTTACGAATAAAAGAGTTTTTCTCAAAAAATGGAAAAACTAAACACCGGATTAAAAAGATAATGCAAAATTTGAATTCCCCATGCTTGACTTAGTTAAAATAAATATTCTTGTATTTTTTTAGGTATTTTTTACATGGTGTTTTACAAATTTAGGTAATTTGTATTAAAAAGCCATTTTGCGAGTAAAGTAAATAAAAGGCGCATTTTCTAATTTTTTTATTTTAGGTAACTAAATGTGCTAATTTTAATTTTCTAGAATAATTGGTGGTGTTACATAGGTTACATAGCTTTGAAATACACCACTGTTTTTATTAAAAAAGAGTTTATTTCGGCGAAAAAAGTTATAAATTTACAAATACAGTCGAATCGCGTTAATCCGAATTATTCGATAGTTCGAATAAAATTTACAGGCTCATGGCTTTTACAGATATTAATATACCAATTTTATTCCTTTTAATCCGAATATTAAAGTTCGGTTTATTTTGATAATTCGAATAAATTTTGCTGCGTCATAATATTTTGTTAATGCTTTTTTTATCTTTTTTATCCGAATAAAGAAAATTTTTTGCATAATTATTATTTACTTGTATATAGTCAATATAATTGAAAAAGAAAATTAAGTCTCATTAATAATTTAAGACTAGAATGAATAAGCCAAAAAGGTTAAAAGTTGAATTAACAATTGAAAATAAAAGAGAGATATGTTTGTTCGACCAAGAAAATCCAAAAATGAAAAAGATTTCTTCAAAATTCAAACATATTATTCAAGGGTCTACAATACATGACATACTAAAGAAAAATATATAAATGGACCTGTTAATAAATTTAGAGCGCGTGAATCAAAATACCCTGAATTAGAGGATGCTCTCTTTTTATGGTTCTGTGATAAACGGGCAATAGGAGTCCCAATATCTGATGAAATTTTATTAAACAAAGCAAGTGATTTTGGTATTCTTTTAGATATCAAAAACTTTAAGTATTCCACTGGTTGGCTAAACAATTTTAAAATTAGACATAATATTTCTTTTAAAACTATATGCGGTGAAGCTGGTTCAATAGATCTAAATTTAGTAAATTCTAGTCGTGAAAGTCTAAAGCAATTAACAAGTCAATATAAACTTAGTGACATTTATAATCTTGATGAGAAAAATATTTTTTAATCCGAACTTTTAATAAATTTCTAAAAAATTCGGTTTATCGATTATTCGGAAAAATTAATCCGAATAAATAAAATCTAGGGCTATTTTTATTCGGATTAAGGCGACTCGACTCTATAGTAAAATAAAAAGTTTGTTTTTGAAAAATTTATGAAAAAAGGAACATTTTGGTATATTTACGGTCATTTAGGCATGTCTCTTTGTGAAAATTTTTCAGGGTGTTTTTTTTTCGAGAAAAAGGGGGGTGTCTGTTTTTCAGGTATCCAATTAAACTTATTGATAAAAAAATTATTCACAAACTTTCTGAAAAAATGACCAAAAGTTAATTCACCGAATTTTCTTTGAGTAACTGTTACACATAAATCATTTTGATTTCTTAAATTATAAGGAATATTGCTCTCTTGATTACTTATAAACTTATTAGCTAAATTTGGAGGGTTTTTAGAAATAAAGATTCTAAAAAAAA
This sequence comes from Brachionus calyciflorus, assembly GCA_002922825.1. Lineage (NCBI taxonomy): Eukaryota > Metazoa > Rotifera > Eurotatoria > Ploima > Brachionidae > Brachionus > Brachionus calyciflorus. Next base: position 832,900 of record NTPY01000913.1, read on the forward strand.
ACAGACCTAATCGACAAAAAATCCTCTGATGAAAGCCAAATAAACTAAGATTTTTTTAAAAAATTCATTTACAATAAATGGATCATCTGATGAAAATTTAAATTTGAACAATTTGAAAAGACAGAGATAATAAAAATTTGAGAGTCTTTGAATACTTGATTTCTGAAAATAAATAATTAGTGGAAGACAATAATCAAAAAAAAGAAGAATAAAAGTTTTAAAAAATTGAACTTTAACTGAAAAAGAAAGAAAAAAAAATTTTTTTATACAATAAAGTTTTTTGTTAACTTGAAGACGAAGTTGTGAAACATGGTGTTCAAATGTCAATTTGGAGTCAAGCCATACACCCAAAAGTTTGAATTTATCCACTGCATCAATATTCATACCGTCAAGTGTAATAAATTTTGGTGTTGTAATGCGCTTATTTGTAATAAACATGCAGAATGTTTTCGATAAATTTAAGTCTATTGTATTCAGTTTACACCAGTCAAATAGTAGACAAATAAGACACGAAATTTGAACAGACTTGTTTACGAGTACCAAAAAACAGGGACAAACGAGTATTTTACGAGTACGAGTCATAATCGTACTTTTAAAATTTTTTTGGCACGAGTACGAGAAAAAAAAATATTCAAAGTTAAAAAATATATTTTTTACGTCGACTAATTACCAAATCATCGATATTTTTGCGAAAAAATTGGAAAAAAAGAAAAATTTAATTTTTAAAAAAATTTAAAGTAGAATAATAAATTTTCTTGTAAATATTATATATTTATATATTTTTTTTTAAATCAAACAAAAATTTTAATTTTTTGTCGAATTTTCGAAAAAAAAATACTTTATGTCTTATTAAAATTTTTATATTTTAATTTTTGGGACGAGTACTCGCCAAATAAATTTTACAAGTACGAGTAGATGACATATTTGCTACTCGTGACGAGTTACTCGTAAACAAGTCTGATTTTTAAAATAATTTCGAAAAAATTTAAGACTTGAATTATCAAAACCATATAAAAATAATTTCTTTAATAATAAATTAGTGTCAACCGTATCGAACGCCTTTTTAAAATCGATGAAGAGCAGAAGAGCAATTGAATTTTTGTCTCTGATCTCATTAATGCCAGATATTAACTCATGAAGGGCGGTTTCGCATGAAAAATTCTTGCGAAACCAATGTTGACCAGAAAAAAAAAGTTTATTTGGCTCGAAAAAAATGAAACTTGAGCCGCAATTAATCTTTCAAAAATCTTGAGGTAAAACATTGACTCCACGATAACTGTTTAGATCGGTCCTATCACCTTTATTTTTGAAAAGAGGGGTGACAACTGCTGTCTTCCATTCATCAGGTATTATCCCTGATGTGAGACACTTGTTGAAAATTATCACCAGAATAGGAGCTAATTTTTGACTCGTTTCTCTTAATAATTTTTGCAGACCTGTATTTTTTGGTGTAGCAAAATTGTTACACTTTGTAGCAATTTAAAAAATAATTTTATCACTTTCCGTTCAAATGTTATTACATTTTGCATGAATTGAAATGACGAATTGAAATTTACTGTACAGACCCTTTTTGTTGTTGTTTTTTTTTTTTTAAAATTAACAATAAATTAAAAATATGTATAAAGTTTAGTGAAAATATTTTGATTAAAAAATGTACGTAGAAATTTTTGTATGGACAAAATGGATGTCCGTTTGAAAAAATAATAAGAGTGAAAAATATCCAAACGTATATACGATAGAAGAATTAGAATGAGAGAGAGAAAAATGCAAATCATGTTGGACTAGACGCTTAATAATTAAAAAAAAATGAGAAAAAAAATAAAAAATTAAGAATTTAATGAGTTTTTTTTTCCTATTTTTTTTTAATTTCACAAAAGAAAAGAATTTTTTATTGAAAATAAACTATGAAAAGATAATGAATATCCACTTGTTTATTGATAAGTTTTCTGACCTTAATCTATAAATATTTAGTGTCGCAAAAATATTTAAAATAGGAAAAATTTAAGGATTAAAATATATTAGTATTTAATGTGAAAATTTTACATGTAAATTTCGTCTTTTATTAATTTAAAGTCGTGTGGTTTTCTAAGAAATTTTTTGAAATATTACAAATTTTAAAATAGAAATACGAATGAAGGCAAGTATTAATTGTATTTGGTTAAAATTTCGATTGATATTCGAAATGTAAAAGTGTTTTTTAAGTAAAGAAATCTATACAAAACAAACCTGCTCTATTTTTCGAGATAATAGTTAATTTATTTAAGGTGTCCCAAGTCATTAATATTAGTACCGTAAACCCTTGCAATATCGTGCGTGCACTTAAACCCGAGTTTTCGGTTTGTACCCAATTTTTTGATTGGTTGAAAAAAAAATTGGGTACAAACCGAAAACTCGGGTTTAAGTGCACGCACGATATTGCAAGGGTTTACGGTATCTTTAAATTTTATTACTCAATTGAAAAACGATTCCGAAAATTAATGATTATGTCTAGCGAAGATGGTTTGGATTTTTTAAGTATTTTAGTTTAAAAAACCAAATTTTGTAAAGAATTGTTAGCTCTAAATTCTAAAGTTTTTTAACAGAATTTTTATTCGATTAGAAATGAGTTTTTAAAGCGCAAAAACAGACATATTTTAATTAACGTTTATGAATTGGAGTATTTATCAAAGTAATGTACCGTAATTCTTAAGAACGCATGAGTTTACACTCCAAGTTGCATAAAAGAGGCAAATTAAAGTTTTATTCCTATTACTATTTACTATTTTAAATTTTATTTTTTGCAAATGCACAAAAAAAATTTGATTATTTGATTTTATTTGAAAAAAAAATTATAAAATTTTTCAAAGAATTTTTTTTAAATTGTAAATAGTAAAAGTAATAAAACTTTATTTTGCCATAAAAGATGGATAAAGTCGAATAGACCTCTCACATGTTAAAAATTATTAAAGTTATTATTAAAGGTTTAATATTTAAAAAAGAAATATTTAATAAAATCAAACCAAGTCTTAATTATAAACGCGAGACCTACAACCAGAATAGAATAAATATAAAATACATTAGAAAAAAGCAAATTTCAGATATCAATGCGGAACATTAAAATGAGTGTTAAACTAAAAGAAGAGAAAAAAACGTAAATTTTTGAATCTTATTAGTTACGATTTTAAAATCAACCCTCTCTGAATCCGGTAAAATTGTGAAAACACTACTTTGCGGAATTGTCGGTCCTTTTTTATACGGCTTTTTTTTGGTTATTTTAAAATTTTTTTGATATTAGTATAAATTTTGGGCTATTACTAAAATGCAGATCGCTGTTTTTCCGAAAAAACTGACCACTATTTTTTTCTTCAACAAAATTTTATACCAAATCCGGTCGGTCAAAAGTCTGTAGAGAATTTTGAGAGCTTTAAGAAAAAATTATTTTCAATTTTTCCCGACGAGTTTTTGAAAAGTTATTCACCATAAACGACAAAATTCGAATTTTCAAAAAAATTACCGATCAGTTTTTTTGAAAATTCGAATTTTGTCAATGGTAAGATTGTTGAGATCGACTAATCTCTATACGCGAAAGTCGTTTATGTATCAGAAGTTACACAGCTAGGAGTTGAAAAGAAATTAAGTAAACACGAAAATCAACACCCTTTCGTTATATCAAGACGTTAATTCATATAATTTTCTAATTTGGAATGTATTTTGAGTTTCGTAATAACGAGTTTTTCGTTATGGCAAGGTTCGACTGTAATGAAAAATCAGAGTAATTAATAGTTATGTTTTGATTTTTTTTTTATTAGACTTATTGAAAACAAAATATTTTTCTAGTCACTTCATTTTTTAGTGATCACGAAACTTAAATAAAAAGGTATTCATCACCAGGGTTTTTTTTTTCTTGCAAAATGATTATAAGCGCATTTTTTAAACATTTTGCATTTTTCATGTTTTTGCATCTTTCTTATTACTAA